>JAGFPH010001214.1:173740-192311 GCA_018207615.1 Philaenus spumarius | reverse complement strand
ATGACAGCGAGCCTGACCGTTCTACTGGACCGATTTACATGCGGGTTGTACCAAAACAAAGGTTAGCGGTCCTATATGTGCAGGTTTCATTTGTATTTTGAAAATATTTATGTTGATTGGATCAAAAATGGAAAATAAACTTTTCTTATGGAGATTTAACATGGGGTAAAATTACAACTTTGCACTTCTTTGAAGAGTTCACTTGAGGTTTCCACTGAACCGTTTTACATGCGGTTTGTTTTAAATTAAAGATCAATCATTCTATATTTGCACAATTTACTTACATTTTTAAAATAATTTCATTTAGAATGTAATAAAAGAACTTTTTAAAATGTATTTTATCATCACTTTAAGTTTCCCTATCCAGCTGATTATTAAAACACGTGATTGTGCATCTAAGACAATTGTACAATTGTAGCAAAAGGAATCAGCTGGCTTAGAGAAAATCATTAGTGGCCTATATCTTTCAATGAACAAATTCACAGGATCAAGTTGGACGTTAAACACATAGTGCCTAATAGCTGAAATACCAATAAATAAGCAAAATTATGAAAAACTAACTAGGTATGCAATGCAGTTGTCTGCTTGCAATATTGAGTGGAGCAAGTATTTTTTTAATCAATACTTTGGAGAAATATAATCACGAATCGGTTTTGCCCTTAAATACTATTCATTTGATATTCATTTGGATTGTTATTTAAGGTAAACAAACCTCTGACTTAAACAAAACAACAATTGCACAGAAAACTACTGAATTTACAAACAGCTGTACAACAACAATTGCACATAAAACTATTGTATTTACAAACAGCTGATAGTAACAGTCTGAAGTTAGATGTGTTCCTTTTAACAGCTGTGTAATCAACACACAGTAAATAAACCAAATAAAATATTATTTTCTTCTATTAAAATAACATTGTAACTTTAAAGGGCCGTAGGGCAAAACCCTGATGTTCGATTTGGACAATTTCAGATATATACCTTCCCATAGTTGGTTACTATGACCGTACCAAATTTCGTACGGATCACTTCAGCCGTTCAGGGGTTATGTGGAAATAAAAAGCCAGCGTGTAGTATAAGAGCTTCGCTCACTCCGTTTGCTCCGCTCAAAAAACAACAATTGAAAGATGAAACTTATATCATTCAAAGATGTGCACAAAAACATAAAGCATGTGTGTATGTTGCCGTTAAGGCAGGTAAAATAAATTAAACATAATTTTAGGTTAGGCCTAGACTGAAAAAACAACTCCTTGCAGGGGCGGATTCAGGATTTCATTTTGGGAGGGGTCATAAAAAGTCGAAACAACATTATCAAGAATTTAACAACGGGTCTGGGGATTAAAAAATTTGTATAAACTCTATGAAATAGTTTTTTAAGCATTTCTAGGCCATAAATATTTTCTTGAAAGAGCAACAGTTTCTTGCAGATTAAAGAATAAAATAAAACGTAATTATTGAAGAGTACACAGGAACGGTAGACTACTAAAATCATAACTCCACAACACGATCATCAAATCCACTTTGTTTCACTAAATTTAAAACAACGTAACACAATCTCTCACTTATTGAAGTCATACAACTCCATACAGCGGCGCGCTCCGTAAAACAATTTTAGCCCAACAAATAATAGAGATTTTTTATTGTTATTGAATTTCAGCAAGCGACATCCACAGTGGCTTTAAGGGTAGCACATAGGTGTATAACATACAAAAATTATCAGGCAAGGAATTTTTTGCGCATTTTTATAAACAAAAAAATAACAATAAATTTGGACTTTTAGGGTTGTTTGTTGAAATTATACAAATTTATGCAAGGATCACGATACTTCCAACAAAACATTTGTAAAGAATTAAAAAATCTACAATGGTTTTTGAAAACCTCGATCGGACCATTTCTCACCGCGAAAAGTTGGAAAACGCTTAAAAATTAGAGTACTATTTTTCAAAAGTTCATATCTTTGTTAATTTACAATATTTAGGGCAGATCTTTTGGAAAATTATTTTTTAGTATGTGTACTTCAAACAAGCGGAAGATGAAATTTGTCGCATTAACAGTTTTTCCACAATTACAGTATAAAGAAATTAGGTCATTATCTTGCATAATGCGCCCTATTAACCTGATTGATCAAATAGGAGGGTTTGGTTTAAATGTACCAAACGCATTCTAAAAGTAGTTATTGAAACCTACAATTCGTATATCTTCGATTTTTGAATAATGTTGATAATGTGTGATAAAAATGCTTTCCTCCGCTGCTGGTTCCCTCACTACCACTGCCTCTCTCGCCTTCGGCGTCGGTCGCAAATTTACGCGTTTCGCGCTATGTTCTGAAGCATTTTTATTATACTTTATCAACCTTATTAAAAAATAGCAGATATACGAATTGTGGATTTTAATGTCTACATCCGTTTGGTAAATTTAAAACTGGCCACTCAGGTTAATTGGACGCATTATGCAAGATAATGGCCTATATTGTTTATACCGTACTGCAATTCTGCAAAAACTATTAATGCGACAAATTTCATCTTCTTCCTGTTTGAAGAACACCTAGTATTAGTTAAAAATAAATTTTAAAATAACGAAATTACGTCTTAACAGTTCGTTTTTTCGCTTTGTCCTCATTTTATCAACCCAAACCTGAAATGTAATTGTTTCCATTAAAAAAATAATATATATATAGCGGTTATGAGAAAAAAAAAGTTGTATTCGGGTCTGTCAGACCCATGTTGATCCTGTACGTAACTTTTTTGAAAAACATAGTGATTTTGTTTTTTCATCACAAACAAGCCAAAGATCTTCTTTATTCCATTTTGATGGTACGAAAACGTTAGTTTCACATGTACCAAGATAAAACAAAGTTGTTTCGGTACTGTCAACCATGCACAGGGGCGATGCAGTGGACACTGAAACTGGGAAACCGGAAATTATCCTCTCGTATAACATGACAAAAGGTGGTACTGATACCTTTGATAAGTTGTGCAAGACCTACTCTACTGCGAGATGGCCTTTGCGTATGTGGTATAACATGCTAGACCAATCGGCTATACATGCTTTGGAATTGTTTACTTTTGCAAACAAAAACTTTGGAAGGAAGTTTCTCGTAACACAAGAAGGCAGTTTTTGAAGAATTTTGCTTGCAAACACCAACTGCAGTCACGTATGAATATTCCTCGACTACACACTTTTGTGAAAAGTTCCATTAGTAAGGTTTTGAAACAAAACCCACATGACAACCAACCTGCAACCTTAGCTCACCTGCCCGCCTAACCTGCGAAGCGGAAGAGATGCCACGCATGCCCTAGTTCGAAAGTCGAAGAATCACTGTAAAATGTGCAGTCGGGCATTCTGCAACGAGCACAGCGCCAATATTTGAAGAAAACTCTAAAAATGTTGTTTGTAAAATATGTACCTTTGACGAAAAATTGAAATTTGGATAGTACATTTTGTAGTTAATTTAGAGTACGGTACTATATTAAAAGTTCAAATGATAAAACTGTTTTATTTAGTTAAATAGGTTACTGATATACTGTCTACATACATTTTATTAAGTAAAAAGCAATAAAACTGATTTTACCGACTTCAAAAAAGGAGGAGGTTCTATGTTCAACGTGTATGTTTTTTTTATGTATGTTCACCGATTTCTCGAAAACGGCTTAACCGATTTGGATAATTTGAATTTTATTCTTTTTTTTTTTTTTTTTTTTTTTTTTTGCTTTCCATGCCTTTCGGCTAACGAGCATGTTTTTTTGGGTTTTTAATATTTTATGGTCCCCCGCGGGATTTGAACCCGGGACGTCTTGCTTATGAGGCAAGTACCATAGCCGTTGAGCTATGACAGAGGACTGAATTTTATTCTATTAAGGTAGATACAAGAAGGGCCCATATACTTTTTTATGGCATAAGCCAAACCATTTTTCAGAAAACTGAAAAACGATGTTTATAAGATTGCTATCAATGTATGCCATTTTGAATTTAAACTTCAATCATTATTAATATTAAAATAAAATAATTTCAATACTAATCCAGTCCATACCTATATTAAGAGGGGTTTGACTCCCTCAGGGTCCTGAGTAAAACATACATAATAAATACTTACAACTCTTTAAAAAAAAAAACATGTACATAAATAATATACCGTAAATCTATCTATATAAAAGCGAAATGGCACTGATTCATTCATCAGCAGAACTAAAAATCTACTAAACCAAATGAGTTCAAATTTGGCATGCATGTTCAGTTGGACCTTTAGACGCGCACTAAGAACGGATTTTGAAAACATCCCAAAAATATGCCCAATATTCGCGTTTTTTTAGCGATTTTTTGCGTTGTCTCAGCTTTTTCGAGAACTAATTGGCAGAAAATGTTGAAATTTGGTACTTAGGTTCGTTTAAGGCCTAAAAGTAGTCTGTTAAAAAATGTTTGAGATTCTCTCAAAATTACGCCAGAAATAGGCGTTTTTGCATTTTTCCTTGCGTTTTCAATGCGTTTTTGATCATCCTCAAATTACGCCCGAACGGATTGGAATGAAATTTGGTATGTAGCTTCCTCTAGGGCCTTAGGCGCTCTCTAAGAAAGGGTATGAAAAATTTCGAAATTTTAGGAGGGGTTTGGTGGGATCAAAGTTACTAAAATCATAATTTCAGATCTTTTATTATTATGACAATAGTGCTTTTATTATTTAAGATCTATATATATAAAAGCCAAATACCACTCACTAACTGAACACTTCAAAAGATTACAATTACGTTAAAAAGACTGAAAATACTAACCACCACGGGCAACGCCGTACGTGTCAGCTAGTAGTATATATATACAAGGTCTCTAGATAGGAAGACCTTGGTA
This sequence comes from Philaenus spumarius, assembly GCA_018207615.1. Classification (NCBI taxonomy): domain Eukaryota; kingdom Metazoa; phylum Arthropoda; class Insecta; order Hemiptera; family Aphrophoridae; genus Philaenus; species Philaenus spumarius. Next base: position 187,472 of record JAGFPH010001214.1, on the reverse strand, counting down.
TATATAAACATTTCAGCAGGTTTGTGCTTAGGCCTACTGTTTTTTCTTGCTAACTAATTTTAAGATTTGAATTAGTTTTATGTAGCCTACCTACATAATTTGTTAAAATAATATCTCAATTTTATTAATATTTAATATTTTATTTAGTTTTAGCTTCATTTAACTGTAATAGGTACTGATAACCAAAATAGTTTTACACATAAATGAAAAATCAAGAGAGGAGATGTGTTTAAGAAAGTAAAAGCAGAAGCAATTGTATTTACTAATTATCAAAATTTAAAAAAGCAAACAATGAAAGCGTGTTAAGTATTACAGAAAATCTATTTAGTTAGTTCTGAACATATAGTATCCTACAACACAATAGATATTTCATTATTCTCAATTCAATGTTGTATATTTTAAAAACTACTGTAATATCCTACATTTTAACACAAGATTCTCCAAACGAGGTAAGCTGTACAATGTAACATGTGTGTTGACAATGAATAAATTTAAACTTGTCAGCATTAAACATAATATGCACATCATGTTCTACCTTTGATATTTCTCTCCCACTCAAGTTTATTAAAGTTTACCTTTTACCTTTAACAAAATGCTGATGTTTGCAGTATACACTGAAGTGCAAATTAGTGTAGGCTAAGGTTTTACATTATTGATTGATTTTCATATCAAATTATTGTATCGGTAGTAAAATAAAATGATTTTAGAGAATTTATTAGTTACATGGTGGATTTTAATCTTACATGGTGGAGGCGCCAAATTGACAAGAAATTAAATGTGGAAGATATAATTACAGAGATATAAAATAAATAGAATAAGCATTGATAAATAAATATAAATATTATATCTGGTATATGATTTCGTTTGAATAACTAATAAGATATGATTTCAAACAATAATAAATGGACTTAATTAACACTGACATTTATAAATTAAAAAAAGAGGAGGCAATAACAATTTTGAAGGAATTTAAAGTACAGACTAAAGAAAACACCACCCTAGACGAAATTAGGAGAACTTTAGCGCTAATTAAAAGAATTCACACACAAATAAAGACAGAGACGGATTACAAAAAAGCATATGATTATTTAGATGACTTTAACACATTAACTCCACAACAAAGAAGCAAATATCCACAATTGGAAGAATTAGAAGCTTAAGGAAACCCACACAAATTTAAACCAATAATAAATCCCACATTTAACTCAGAAGAAAGTAAAGAATTAGCTTCAGAAGCGACCACACACACATACGATCCGGTAAACTTTGAAAAATTTTACGTTAACGTAAAAGAGACACAAGAACCCATTTACGAAGAAATCAAAACACAAAACAGCACAAATAAGCCAGAAATATCCCCTAAAATGGAACGAAAAGAAAAAATACCTTTAATCCAACCCTCCCAATATCATGGTTTTCCAACAGAAGACATACATACCTTTATATCAAGATATGAAGTAGCTTCTAGAGCTAACGGATGGACAGACATAACGAAAATAAATCTATTACCAACATACCTGGCCCAATCGGCCTTAAATTGGTATGAAAGTTTCATCAAAAGGAACCAAGAAACGGACATTACCTGGGAAAACGCAAAAAAAGAATTGATATACCTATTTGCCCCTACAGCACAATGCCAAAATCTACAAATAATATTAGAAAATAAAGTACAGAGTGACAAGGAATCAGCAATAAGCTTTTATTTAGAAATTCAAGCCCTTTGCCGAAGAATAAACCCAGACATTGAAGAAAAACAAATAATTTCACACGTCATACAGGGTTTAAAACCGGAAATTTGTGAAAGCATAATAACTATGGAAAACAATACACTTAACCAGTTAGAAAAAAATTTAAGAAGAATAGAACAACAGCTATTCCAAAAAACATTAAATAAACAAAGACACTATAGAAACACAGAAGATCACAATGGTAGGGAAAACAAACACCTTGAAACAACCAACACAATGTCGGAAAAATGGGAAAAACTTACAGAAATCGTACACTCATTAGGGATCAATATGCAACAAAGGAACCAGGGCCAAACAACATACCAAAAATATGACCACAAAACAAGACCGCAGTACCAAACCAACCAACAATTCCAAAATAGGGAACGGAAAACAACAGGATTTAATAACGCGTATCAATATTCCAATAACCAAACTAGGGCAATACAAACATGCACAATCTGCAAGAAAACCAATCATCCAACAAGCAGATGTTTTTTCAAACAATACAACTGCAAACTATATAAAATGGACAATCATACGAGGGCTATCCAGAAAGTAGATTACGTTTTCGTCTGTGCCCGCTAGCACGGCCATCTTGGTGTCAGTGCGTTACGCCGCTCAGTCGGCATCTAGCCGTGCTAGTGAGAGGTTCGTGCTGTACTCCGTCGAGTTACTGTGACAGTTTGAAATGTCTGCCTTAATTGAAAATGCCGCGAACTGTGAGGTGCGTGCAGTAATAAGGTTTCTGACTGCAAAAAACTATAAACCGATAGAAATCTATCGGCAGCTTTGTGTAGTGTATGGGGACAATTAATATTATCACTGAAGGTGGAGTGCGTCAGTGGGTCATAAAGTTTAAAAATGGCCGAACTAATGTTTACGACGAAGAGCGAAGTGGAAGACCCAGCATAGTGACTGCCGAACTTGTCGAAAAAGTCGATGCCGAAGTCCGTGAAAACCGAAGATTCACAATAACGGAACTCTCTATGAGTTTTCCACAAATTTCGCGAAGTTTGTTGCACGAAATCATCACGAAAAGCTTGGTTACCACAAGTTTTGTGCAAGATGGATACCAAAAATCTTGACTGAGATCCACAAAAATCAGCGAATGACTTCAGCGTTAACGTTTTTGGACGCTTACGATAAAGATGGCGACTCATTACTCGATCGCATCGTTACTGGTGACGAAACATGGGTTAAATATGTGAACTGCGAGACGAAATTGCAGTCAATGCAGTGGGGCCACACAAATTCCCAAGAAAAACCCAAGAAATGCATCCAAACGACGTCGGCAAGGAAGGTGATGGCGACTGTTTTTTGGGACAGGAAAGGTGTAATTTTTGTGGACTTCCTGGAAAGAGGCACTACAATAAACTCCCAAAGGTATTGCCAAACTCTGCAAAACCTCAGAAGAGCAATACAAAACAAGCGCAGGGGAAAGTTGAGCTCAAAGATCTTGCTGATTCACAATGCCCGGCCCCACACGGCAAATGCCACTCGCCAAGTTCTTGGATCCTTTAAGTGGGAGTTGTTTCCTCATCCGCCGTACAGTCCCAACCTGGCACCGAGCGACTTCCACTTATTCCCAGCAACGAAGAAGTGGCTGGCTATGCAGCGTTTTGATGACGACGCACAGCTGCAAGAAGAGGTAACCAAGTGGTTGAAGGCGCAGGCGACCGAATTCTACGACGAAGGAATTTCCAAGCTCGTCCATCGCTACGATAAGTGCCTTAATTTGAATGGTGACTATGTAGAAAAGTAGTATTTAAGTGTGGCTTTCATCTGTATATAATAAAAACAATTTCCAATACTTTGTTTATTTTTAATTCCAAAATCTTTTAATAGCCCTCGTACAACTGAACAATGCTCTTTCAATCAAAACGTGAAAAATCACCCACAAGATACAAAAACCCAAAGCAGGCCATACCCCCCATTAAACCAAAAATATTGCACAAATTGTAGAAAAAATGGACACTCAATACAAGAGTGCTACTTCAATAACATTTTAAAACCAACTTACAACCAAAAAAACGGGGTAAATGGGGGGTTATACAAATAAATAACCATACAACCCCATGGGAAACAAATCTAAATACAAGATATCAACATTCACATACACCAGATAGGGAAAACCCAAATTTATGCTCACCCAACCAAATTAAAACTCATCCACAATATATAAAAAAACAAAAATTGGCCTTGCATCAAAGCAAATCAAAACTTTTGCTCAAATTGTAAAAGAAACGGCCACACAATTCAAAGTTGCTATTTCAACAAATGCCAAAAACCAAAATTCAACCCAATATGGGACCAAAGGGCCGTGAAAAAAGAACATGGAAATACAACCCCAAAATACTCAAGTCAAAATATTGTCACAACTCATAAACCAAATATGCGACAAACACAAAAAGCCAAATTACGATCTCTCACACAAGACAAAAAAAAAAAAAAAGGTCAATGACAAACTGTATTCCATTTCATTAAGAAATCAGAAGTACCAACAGACAGCCGGCAATTCACATGACGGAAGCACATTTCCACTAACTTCAGTCAATGTTGAAACACAATACCCATCTCAGGAGATAAACACAACGGACTTCACCGCAGGTCAACAGCACGAGGAAAATAATGGCGTCAATGCACTAGAATTACAGCAATCGGTGCAAAAACAAAGTGCTCTAGATTTATACAGTTTATTTCATAAACAATATTTACACCAAAATGGTGTATCTATAGCTAGGAAATCGGAAAATGATGTAACATGGGATTTATATAATACCCTATTTTTAAACAAATCTGAAAATTCAAGAGTTTGCACAATAGATATAACATTTGATACATTAGATGGACAAAATATTGAAACAATCATAGACTCAGGTGCAAATGTATCCATCTGTAATTATGACCTAGTAACCCAAAAACCATTAACACGTCACACTAATACAATAATAAAATCTGCCACAAACAATAATCTAAAGATCCATGGAGAGATAACATTATCATTTAAAATAAATAATATAAATTTCACAAATAAATTTTATGTTGCATCAGGAATAAATGCAAAAATGATATTAGGCAATAACTTTCTACTAGCAAATCAGGCTAAAATAGACTACTGTACCAAAAAAACAACCCTCAAAGCAAATAACCAAGAATGTGTAATAAATATGAATGAATCCTGGTTGGAAAATTTGAAAAATATATGTTTATTAATAAATCACAACATAATAAGCAACCCAGAAATAAGAACTAATGAACACATTAAAATTGCATCGGGACAGAGTTTATGTGTACAAGCGATAGAAAATTATAATGAGCACATGGACTTTGCAAACGGACAGACACTTAAGGGAGCAAAAACAAATTCATGCCTATATATCAAATCAAGACAATCAATACTATGTTCATATATACAATGCGTCAAAAAGACCGCAAACACTGCTTCCTAGAACACTTATAGGCCATATAAATAAAAATAAAGAGGAACCACAAATTTATGAAAAATTTAACAATAAAAGCACACCCACACCGCCTACACTACAGGAAAACTCAAATAAAGAACAAATTTATGATAAAAATGGAGTGCAATTTCAAATTAGCGAAACTTTAACCGAGACACAACACAGACAAGTTACAGAAATAATAAAAAAATATAAACATATATTCACAACTAACAGAGGTCAGTGACCTAACACCAGCCAACATAAAACCAGTAAAAATACAGACTATTCCAGGAAATTCAGGGGTAATTGTACCCCCCTACAGACAAAGCAACCAGGAAAGGGAAATATTAAACCAAGAATTAGACAACTTAGTTAAGGCAGGAATTTTAGAAGAATGCCCAAATTTTACAGAATATGCATCACCAGCATTTATAGTTATAGTTAAAAATCAGGATAATACTCACAGGCTAGTAGCAGATTTTAGGAAAGTTAATGAACAAATAAAAAACGAAAATTTCCCCATACCAAGTTTGCAACTAATGTTCAGTTGCTTAACTAACTCGCAATACTTTACAAAACTAGATTTGAAAAATGCCTTCTTCCAATTACAACTTCATGAAGAAAGTAAACCATTGTTAACGATTAGAACACAAGACAAAATGCTACGATTTACCAGACTACCTCAGGGACTATTCCAGTTAAATCTAAACAAAATTTTAGCAAAACACCTATTTTCAAAAAGCCTTTCGTACCTTGATGATACGATAGTTTTTGCACCAACATTTGAAGATAAACTAATTAACCTAGAAGCCGTTTTAAATGAATTAGACATAGCAAATTTAAAATTAAACACAAAAAATGTAAATTTTTCTATAAAGAAATTGAAATATTAGGTCACAAGGTCTCAACTGAAGGGATTGAGCCTTTACAATCAAACATACAACCAATATTAAACTTTACACAACCAAAAACATTACGCAATATACGAGCCTTCCTAAGAGTTTCAGGTTTCTTCAGAAAATTTATAAAAGACTACGCAAAAATCACACACCCTTTAACAGAACTTCTCAAAAACCAACAAGAAAAAAACTCTAAAATAATTTGGACAGAAAATTGTAACAAAGCTTTTGAAGAAATAAAAACAATATTAACCAATCCGCCATTGCTATCACATTTCAAAGAAGACAGAAACACGCGAGTTTACACAGATGCGTCAAACATAGGAATAGGAGCTGTACTAACACAAATAGACCCAAAAAATAACCAAGAGTTTCCAATAGCTTACCTATCTAGAAAATTAAAACCACATGAAACGAGATATTCGACAGTAAAAAAAGAAATGCTAGGACTTGTATATGCCATAGAATACTGGAGAGAATATTTATTAGGAAGAAAAATCACATGTTTCACTGATAACTCTGCACTACAATATTTTCAGACCTTTAAAAATCCGTCAAATAGATTAGGCCGGCTGGCAACCAAACTTGTATATTACGACTTAGATATAAAATACAAAAAAGGCAAAGCAATGGGTTTACCAGATTTCTTATCAAGACAAGAAGCAGAAGAAGAAATCCCACAAAACTTTGAAGATGTATTTCTAATAAACGCTGACACACAAAACTTAGAATTAAAACAATCACAAGATCCATATTTGAAACAAATTAAGCTTGCACTTTTGAACGTGGATAGGAGTAACAAAAAAATTTATAGAGCATCGAGACATTATATTATAGAAGACCAAATCATGTATTACGAGCAGTTCAATGGGAATGAAACAACCAAACTTTTAGCAGTACTAAACGAACTCAAACAGGAAATTTTAAGACAAGCACATGACAGTCCTTTAACGGGTGTACATTTTTCGTACTTTAAAACAATATCAAAGATAAGAGATAGATACCACTGGCCCAATTTAAATAAAGACGTACAAGAATTCACAAAATCTTGTAAAACCTGCCAAAAACGAAAAATCCCAACGAGAAAGCCATACGGGCTACTAAAACCAATATTAGCAACACATAGGCCCATGGACAGAATAATAATAGATTTTATAGGCCCAATTACTTCATCTTATGCTTACAAATATATATTAACATGTACGGATGTATCCACGAAATATGCGTGGGTATTTAAATGCAAAACAGCAGATGCCAAAAACGTAGCTGAAAATTTAATAAAATTGATATTGACACATAGAAAATGAGAATACTACAATCAGATAGAGGTACACATTTTAACAATGAAATAATCAAACACTTAACAACTACACTAGGGATAAACCAAATTTTCAGTAGCGCATATTCACCACAAACACAGGGATTAACAGAAAAATTCAATGGCACACTCGCCAATATGTTATCACATTAAGTACACGAAAAAACAAATTCATGGTCAAAATATATAGACAAAATTGTATACTGTTACAACTCAACGAAACAAACAAGCACCGGTTTCACGCCAAATAAACTTATGTTCGCTTTTGAACCAAACGACCCCATGGAGATCATACAAATACAAGAAAATCAAAATTACGACATCCAACAACATCTAAAACAAATTCAAGAAATTAGAAAAACTTTACCCAAAATAATACAAAAAGCCCAAGAAAAACAAAAATTTTATTACGATAAGAAGAGAACCGACTTTGAATTCCAACAAGGGGATGAAGTCTTAATAAGACGCGAATTCCACGGCAAAACACACACAAAATTTGATATGAAGTAGTATGGCCATATACAATTATTAAAAAAATAGATGAATTAACATACCAAGTAGAGGTATTAAGATATGGAAGACTCCAAAATGAACCAATACACATTTCCAGAATGAAAATGTATCATAGAAGGTCATAAGAAATAAATAAAACAAAAATGTCATGTGTTCATTACGAAATAAACCACAAAAGAAATAATTAATTATATACCAACTCGAGATCTGTCTAGATATATATTGTATAAATTAGAAATATCAATATGTATATTGTATACAATAGAAACATGTAGGTATATGTATTAGATTTAAGAACTAATTATTTAACTAATAGGGGTAGTACATAGAGCAAAACCTTAGTAACAAAAGTAGTTTTCACAACCATTAAGGATACATTTAACTGCTTAGAAACAGATTTAAAAGAAAATTTTACAAAAATTCAAAGTTTTATTTGAAATAAGAAAGTAAATTATCATTAATAACAAAACAGCAAAATATTTTTTTCTCTAGGCTTTAAAAAAAGTAAATATACACCCGAGATCTGTTCAAGAAATAACAAACTATTGTAAACATTTAAATAGACCCAGATAAAGTTAATGTGTATACAACGATAGTAAACAATATAGACTGCAAACTCAACATTTCCGGACATGGTATGTATTCCTGAGACTCGCGAACTTAGGGAGCTACACTGATCCAAAAGCAAAAGTTTTCCAAACAACTTTCGTTACTTGAAAATGAAGCATTGATCACGCCTACATTTCATCTTGCGAAGGTAACCGACTAATAAACATTACCCATAAATAATACAGATCTACACAAATTTTCCATTGATAATCCATTACAAACAAATATTAACTAAGCCTACTATGATAATACTACAATCAAACAGCTACTGTCAGAGCAAAATTTACAAACACAGGCCTACATTTCACACTACCTTCAGATAGAATTATACTGCGTCAGCGAAACCGAAGACTCAATGAAATACTACTGCATCAGTAATTCCACAAACATTGTATAACGTAAACAAACATGTAATGTACATTACATTTAATGTAATGTAAAGTTATTTTATGTAACTGTACCCTTTTCTAACAACTTACATTTTTTAATTATTTTTCGTTTTTTTACATTCCGTATTATTTATTTCTTTGAAGTGTACCCAAAATTCAAACAGCAGTACCTCAGAAGCTATTCATGGTAGAAATCCCATTTCAGTCACATATTAAAGTTATATTTCTCTACTTTAAAGTTAGTCCTAATCAGTTTTGCTGAAAAACCCTTGTTTCACGGTGAAAAACACAAATGCCATCTAAAAACTAACAATTTTTGAAAATTTGCTTGAAATTTGAATGGCTGTAACTCGAAAAGTATTATCCGCAGGAAGCTGATTTTCATTTAAAATTGTGGTAAATTTACTGTTCTTTAAAAATGGATTGAATGATTTTTTTTGTGAAACCAGTCCTTCATACTAAAAATTAGAAAAACTAGAACAAGGTATAAAATGCGGGGTTTTCGTCGCCGGTGGCGCGCGCGGAGGAGTTCTTGTGTGTATATTAGTGCTACGTATAAAACACCTCTACAGTAGCATTAACTATTCAACATGCTTTCTTAAATTTATCGAAGCACTTTTAATAACTTAAATGTCTATATTTGACCTATTTAGTGATTTTCTTAGTACAAAACTCTTGGTTTTGCTTATTTGAATCACCATTTTTGTTCATTTACCAATAAAAATGCTCTTTCCTCTTAAACCAACAACTATACGACTATAAACGTAATATCCTTTTTTAAAGCTCATACTTTATGGAGTATATTGTCGCTTTTTTCAATGTTTTATCTTGAACGGTTCTCAAGTTATAAGAGTTTTAATAAACGGCCCCCCCATCATATTCCCCCTTCCCCTGGGGGTCTCGACAACGCTGGGGGGTGACGACATGGCTTTTCATGATAACTATAGTGTCTATAACAATAATCAGAAATAAAATTGCGTCAGGCTTTCCATGCATGCACAACCCTCTTCAGATCCTGGACTATAGAGTTCCCAAACTTTATATTTGGTAAGCACTTTAATTTTCATGACAGAAATACTTCCACTTTGTCGGAATAGATGGCCAATGCAATAAATAATTCAAGAGGAAATAAGTTGTCAGTCAAAATATTTATGGCCTTGTTTTGGTTACAGCAACATTTATTGTTACTGTACCTTTGGGGACTACATAGTTGCCAGATGGAACAGATACAGTGTTGCCGTCAATTGTAGGCCTACCTTTCCTAACTTAGGGTTCAGTCTTTTTCAATTCCTTAGATGTGGATGTATCTTTGTTGCTTCTTTGTGTTATTTGAATGTGTCCAATATGTTATAAATTACATAAGTTATTCTCAATCCTAAAATATTACTCCACTTAAAGCGTTCTACATTTCAATGAAAATGGAAAAATTATTTATCTGTTTTGACTACGTCGAAAAGTGTTTGCCTATCAGTAATAAACTTGTCTCAGATTGTTAAATAATATATATAACTAGTTATAAAGAAGTAAATTGTCCAAATTAAAAATTCACTTACATACTTTATGAATCAATTAATCAATTACGAATAGTTACAGAGTTTTAATTTATCTAGGAACCCGTATATACTGGTAATAAAACGGAAACTTTGGTTACAAACTGAAATGAAATAAAAGATGTAAATTACAAATCCATAATATGGAATAGTTGCGGGTTTTTCGAATAGTAATACATTACTGTGCATATTCTTCCTAGAAACAATGTACAGTTTTATTAAAACCTAGAGGGGTCTGCCCCCTGCTCGCTTTGCTCGCCAACCCCCGCGGTGAAGTAAACGCAAACAGATTACCACTTATGAGACAAAGGTGTCAATCATGGTAAATATAAATATTAATATTTATTGTTTTAGAGGTTGTTTCAACCCTTAAATCAAAATTAATTCCAGCCTATGTTACTCAGGGATGGTGTAGCTTTTTATTAGTAAAACAATTTTTTTGAAACCCCATGTATTTTTGTGAAAAGTCGATGTTTTATTTACATTGTTTTAATTTCAAATTGGTCTATCCTAAGCATTCTCTACATTGACGACGTGAGAATTAATGTACTGTAGGGCACACCTTGTTGACTCACATTTTGAACAAAATAAAATATTTGCTAAATCATACACATTTGAATAAACTGATTTTTTAAGAAATATTTTATTAATAGATGACCCAACTTTCAACCAAATTTCAAACCAAATTTCGATTAATACTGAATCGACACACTGAGTATTTACAATATTAGTGAGCGAGATAGTGTATGACAAGGGTAAATAAATTTGCTACCTGTAAATGACTAAAATGACATTCACAGTATCGTCCCTTCCCAAGTCCAGAAGCCAATTGGTAATATTTGTCTTAAATGTCTGAAGTTTAAAGTTGTTAAACTTACGTAAGTTATCGGGAAGATTCCTGTATAAAACATTAGCTATGTAATGCAAATTCGTGACAGAGTAACTCTTACTTAATTTTTTAATTAAAACTCCAAGCGATTTAGAGCTGCGTGTCAAACGTTGATGGTCGGTAATTTCGAAAATATCTTGGTAGTTTAAAAAAATATAAATTGCTATAGTTTTAACATACAATTGTCTCAGATTTATAACCTTAAATTAGTTAAAAAGTGTCTCAGTAGAAAAACAACGGCCTTTGCGCAATGCAGCTGTAAGTATAGATTTTTTAATTGTGTTAAGAGAGGTTGAAGAATTGATTTAAAGGCATCCCCCAGGTTATTATGCCCCCCATAAATAACGATTGACAATATGCACAATTATATAGTTTCAGCTCTTGAATATTTAGGATTTCGCTAATATGCTTAAATACATAAATGAATTTGCGTGTGTTTTGCTTTACATATTTGACATGTTCTGTCCATTTCATCCGTTTATCAAACATTACTCCAAGATACTTATAACAATCCACGCTTTCAATGTGTTCTCATAAACACACCTTGTAAGATAATCACCACAAGAATGCAGTTTTAAAGGATTTAGCTTTAGATCAGTGCATACTTTCAACTAAATCGGCAGAAATTTAGTTTTAGAAACATTAAGAGTTAACACGTTTTGATCAAACCACTTTTTCACCGAAGCCAAACCCTAATGCCAAACCTCAATGCCTTTCCCTGTACTTCTTCCCAGCTTTTCATTTCAAATAAAATATCCATTTCATCAGCAAAAAGAAAGAATCTGCCCTCAATATTTAATTTGTTCAAATTATTTATATAAATCAAGAACAAAAGCGACCCCAAAGTACTTCCCTAAACCACCCCATAGTCAACAGAATAACTATCAGTATTTGCCCCGTTTCATGTATCCAGACAAAGCGTTTTAGGGGAGAAAATATTGTCGACCCTTTCCTTATTAAGAATAATTTGATAGGCACCTTTCTGAACTTGAGTACATAATCAATATTGATTATTAGTCTTATAATTACAATGTTCCTGTTTGTAGTGTACAATGTACAATTAATTGTTTGTGGTAGTAATGATTTTTTGTGCATGTATTTGAAAAAAATAAATTTCACTTTGTTTTTAGTTGCCGTAGTTCCAATTTGAAACATTTATGGAATAATTTTAAAACCTTTTTAAGCAATGGATCTTATTTGGAGCTATTAATTTACCAAAAAAAGGGTTTTATAAAGGAGGTATTCTATAGTATAATTATTTGTTTACTTCTTAAAAATTAAAAGTAACTGATAGGTATTTTAAATCTGATTAAGTGTTTTCTATTATTTTGCTCAAATCAAACGATTAGTATAGTTTTAACTATTAATGTTCATAAACGCAAAAAAGATAAAATGCTACTACATTTAATTTGTATGAGATAAAATGAGTAAAAAAAACGAATTTGAACTTGAATGAACCCGATGCTACAGCTTGAAAATACAAAGCTCTTTCAGCTTGACTAGTCTTTACAGTTGCTCACATACACGTTTTGACACCACCTCGTAATGCCAAACTCCAACTTCAATGATTCTGTTTTTGGATTAAATGGAAGTAACATACTGGATAACAACAATGGTAATAACTTGAGAACTAAAGCGAAAGTTCTAAACATATTTCAGATCTAAAGTGCTTGGGCGACCGAGCATCACTCGTTATTTTGTTTAGGAAAGTGTATGTAAATACAAATCGCATACTGAAAAAATATGAATATTTTTCGAACTTAGGTACATATGAATTGTTTATCTTATACTATAATACGAAATAAAAATACTTCAACAGAATGATGTCGTTCTCCACAAAAACCTATCTTAAAGGTTAGAAATAAAAAACATTGTTTTAAGCTTGAAATCAGCTGATAATGGAAATAATATAGGAAGCAGCTGATTTCTGTTATTATTAAGGTCAATAAACATAAAATACGTATGTAATGATTTTAAACTCCATAAGCCCAATGTTAAAAATTTTCAATTTTCAAATGAGTTCTTTAAAAAAATACGAGTTTTCCTGAGGTAGCGGTTTTCACCAATCGATTTTTTAGACCCAAAAGCCTCTAATCCCAAAATTTCAGACCATCCTTCCTCTTGATCTCGAGATTGCTCGTACAAACAAACAGAGATTGCTCGTATTAGAGTATAGGATACAATACATAAAAAATAAAAATTCTACTAACATAAAATAAAGTTCTAGAGAAATTTGTTATAAATTACGTAAAAAACGATAATAACATGCTGAAATTAGAACATTTATTTGTGACCCATGTTGACATGTTCCCATAATACATTGTTAAAATTTGGGAAGTATTCAACTGATTTTGATCAAAATTATGCTAAACCCTTTATAAATGTCATACCT
>JAGFPH010001214.1:137092-163740 GCA_018207615.1 Philaenus spumarius | reverse complement strand
AACTTATTATACAACAAAAGAACGTCAGCACGCGATTGTTCGTTGTATAATTGGCGCCCATAAGTGGAAGGCGAAAATTTAACTAAAGGTTGAAGCAGTAACCAGACGTTAAATTTAGTCTTGAACAGTCATAACTATTATTTGTGCTTTACATTGTTGTGTTAGATTAAGAATATTTCTATGCATTGTGTTATACTACGGCTATTCTTGAGTGTTTAAAAATTTTCCTGGGTTCGTGAAAATTTCGTGAGTTAGAGGGGGAGTAATATAAAACAAATAAAATAAAATTTTGTCGTGGTAAATCGGGTTAAATTAGGGTATTGAATAGTATTTTAAAGGGGTGTAAAAGTAAATAAAATTTTATTGAGAGATTTTATCCGCGATAAATAAACAAAGAAAATAAACATGGCTAGCAAAGAGTTGAAAGATTTTTCGAAAGTTATAAAAAAGACAAGGAGGAGGCGAAAAAAGAAAAGGAAGAAGAGAGGGAACGTAAGGAGGAGCGAAGGCGGCTTAAGGATGAAAAAATCCGGGAAGAAAAGGAGTTAGAAAAAGCTCAAAGGGATAGAGATCAAAAAGCATTGTATGAGCTGATATCCGGAAAAATCGGCGAAATTAAAGAGGATTTGAACCAGGAAACGCGCAGGTGCAAAGAACAAAATAATAGAGTGGCGGAAAAAATTGAGGATATTACAGGGACAATTCAAGTAATAGAAAGCCCGAGTAGGGATACAATAAAACTCACTGATCAAAAATTTGCGGTTGTAGATAAGAGAGTTGCTAAAATAGAACAAAAGTTAGGGGAAATAGGTAGTCAAGGGACAGTAGGCAGAACGGTGATGCAAATAGCACCTATAGTTTGTAAGAATTGGGAAGGACTCTGAGTGATTAACATCCCTTCCACCAACGCACGCACACTCGCCAGCATTGCCGCAACAGGCCCTACCTACCTCTCGCAGGTAGTCGATGACTCACCCACTCAAGAGCATAATAAAAAATGACAACTTTGTGATTTCAAAATTTTTTCTTTTCGTTTTAGTTTTTTTATGATCTACATAAAATTCTGAGCAAATTGAGACCAAATACGATATAATTACAATGATTTTGAAGTATCTAAAACTAAACTCAGTCTAACCATGAACCCGAGGATAAATTAAATAGTACTGTAAAATGTTTGGTATACTCCAAATAAAATATTTAAATTAATAAAGTGTAAAAAATGATAGGTTTCGTTATTAGTTGACTTAGATGAAATCTTGGTTACAAGGGAGTTAGAAACAATACAAACATCCACATTTGTTGATCATTTGTAGATGTAAATTGAAATTTGAATAAGAAAACAATTCATTAAATTTATAATACGTCATACAACAAAGAACAGTATTTACACGAACATGAGATTATAACAAATATTATAAGAACAGTATTTACACGAATTACAAACTAGTGGTCTCAAGTGCAGTATTATGTTATTTGTATTGGCAATTAATTGGGGAAATTTATATTAATTAAGTTGCAGCGTATTCTGTATTTAAACTATTTATTTCTTATTTTATACTTACATGTATATTGTCATACGGCAATGACAATTTTAACAGCATGTAAATATGTGTAAAAAGTTTAAAAATACAATACTTTAATGAATGAGTGCTATTTGTGTATTTATAGCCGTTTATTTGTTAAAGTTGATGACAGCAAGTCGTGTTTGGACTCTTTGTTCTTGTTATTTTACGTAGATAACAATGGTAATAATTGTTTTAACTTATAAAATGAAATTTAAAAACATATTTCTTAAACTAGAATGCCCAGTAGGAACCCGAGCGGGGAAGGCCAGGTAGGCGACCCACCCGTGTCTGTGTGGTAGTAAGGGTTCACTAATCACTCAGAGTCCTTCCCAATTCTAACAAACTATAGGTACGAAAGCGATGCGGTAAAACTAGAATTTTGGGGAAACTCAAGGGAGCGTCCGAGAACTTTTATAAGAGAGCTGGAAAATTTAATGGAGGAATTAAACCCGTTTTTAGGAGAGCCGGAGAAGTTAAAAATGGCGGAACGTCATCTTTTCGGATCGGCAAAAGAATGGTGGACGGTTATGAAAACGGCCGCAAGTACATACGTAGAATTTCGCGCAGCTTTTTTAGCGAACTATTGGTCATTACAGAAATAAAAAATTGTAAGAAATAAAATCGAGAATGGAAAATATTTTGAACCAAGTAATATAAGCCGGACCGATTATTTTTGTCGGATTGTAAATCAAGCAAGCGACCTAGAACCACAGCTCCCGGAAGGTTTCTTAGTATTTACCATTTTACAGCATTTTAATGATCAGATAAAATTAGCATGCATGGGAAAGCCAAGCGAAACGATTAAGGACGCTATACATTTTCTAAATCAAATAGATATGATGGACGAAGCCCGAAGAGGGAACCGGAATATAAATAATACCACAAATTCTAGTAGGCCTAACCAAACCTATAATAACCCACCTTCACAGCGATCCTATGTTCAAAACCCTAACAACACCGCACACCCAAGTTCCAATAGACCTTCTCCATCAAAACCCAATCCAAATCAACGGCCAAAAAACTAAGAAGTGAGGCTTGCGAAGGATTAACGGAGTTTCGGAACGAGCGAGCTGTAGATAAAAAATATACGAGGATTTTGAATAATAATAATAATAATAATAAATTAAAAAATTTTAAAATGAAAAAAGATAAGGCACACGCTAGGATAGAACCCACGACGAAGAGTTACGACAGTAGCGGTGAAGTAATTTCTAATTTTAAACCTGTTAACCGGATACATTACAACCTTAGGGATGATCTATTGAGTAATAAAGGGGAAAAACGTATTCAAGAAGTAGTCATTGAAGATATTCCTACTATTTACGCGAAGATAGGGCATAATCCGGCGGCCATAGAAATAGATACAGGGGCCGAAATAAGTGTAATACAATTCGATTACCTAGAGCAACTGAAGGCGGAATATATGGAAATTATGGAGTTACCGGCGTCTAACATTGAAATTGTAACAGCATTAAAAGGTCGAGTACAAAAAGTAACTAGGTAAATAATGATTAAAATAAAATTAGCGTCAGAAACCGTAGAAGTAAAACTACTAGTCGTTAAAGGGTTGAAATCACGTGTAATATTGGGTTGCGATTTCTTATATGAAATGCAAGCAGACATTAATATGGATAAACGATTTATCATATTAAATGTAGGGGAGAAAACTATCCAGTTACCATTCATAGACAGAAAGCAGGCGATAAAGGAAATTAAGGGAAAATGTTTCAGCCTAACGTCACGGTATCTTGGAAAAAATTTTAAAGGGTTGACATCAAACCAACCAAACAAAGAAAATTTAATAATAAATAAAGAAACAGTAAATTCAAGTCATATAAAAGAAAATATAAGTAATCAAAACGGTATAAGCGAAGTTAAAGGTTGTACGGAACAAACTTCAGTGGGGAGTAGCGTAGGAGAGGAAGAAAAAGGTCAGGAGATAAAGTTAGGCGTAGAAGAAGTTCAGGTTATCGAAAATAGACCGAAGTTAGGTAATAGGGACAGGAAAATTGTATCAAAAGGAATGCAACCCTCCCAAAGCCAAAAAGTAAAATTTTTAAATAAAAATGTCATCGGAAAAAATTGTTCAAAAGAAACAAACGATGAACATTCGCGAATATTAAAAATGAATAAAAGTAAAATCGATTTAAAGAGTGCAGAGGTTAAGATTCCAAACACACAGGCGGCAAATAATTGCGGAAAGAGGCTATTTTTCGAAAATCCAAAACGAACTGAACGTTGTAACATAAATATCACTGCACTAAACTCACGCAACAATAAACACTGTAGTCCTAATACAAAGTATAATAGGAACTTTAACTATACTAAACGTAATTCAATCGGAGGAATAAACAGAAACTATAACACGTCTAATGCTGGTAGAACACTAAGCTCGAACAAAGTTAAATTTAAAGAAGCAGCTGTAGGCCTAACAGTAAATTATAACGGTACAGAGAAGGATTTTGTTCGTAAACACAGCCGGTATAAGAATAGACCGAGCAAAAACAAAGGGAGATTGGTGACAGACTGTCTGGAAGGTAGGGTAGGACAAGGTCTAAGCAATACAAATTCACAGAAGTACTAATGGAACAAAATTAACATTGAGATGTAAATAGTAGATATAAGTTGTAAATAGACCAAACGCAGAGTAGCCTAAACAGATGTTCAAAGTTAATGACCGCAAAATGTAAATAAACAAGCCTAGCTGAGAAAGGGAAAGCAATAATTCTAAATAGACTGATCAGAGTTCAATAACGATACGAGAAGGCCTAAAAGTAAAGAAGCAAGGTGGGGAGGAGTCGAACAGCTGACATCAAGGCTGCAGCTAAATCGTCGCAAGGTCAACATAAAGCGCTTGGAGGGGGAGTGTTTATAACATACGAGGGCCGTCCAGAAAGTAAAGAACGTTTTAGCATGGTTAAATAAAAACAAAAGATATCAACACCAAACTTTATTTACACAGCCACAGTACCTTATTCTACTTTTATACGTAATCGCCATTGTTGTCGAGACACTTGTTGTAACGTGGGACCAGTTTCTCTATTCCGACGTTATACTCATCAGCCGCGAAAGATTTGAACAATATTATCACTGCTTCTTTAAGTTCATCGTCATTTCCAAACTGTTTTCCGCCCAAAAATTGCTTCAACTTTGGAAACAGATGAAAATCACTAGGTGCTAGGTAAGGGCAGTAGGGAGGATGACTAAAGATTTTCAACTTCGGACTTTGGAGTTCTTGCCGCGTTCGTGCTGAGGCATGAGGCCGGGCATTGTCGTGAATGAAAAAAACTTTAGCCGACAGCATTCCACGCCTCTTGTTTTGGATGGCGTGACGAAGTCGTTGAAGAGTCTCACAGTAGGATTCTGAGTTTATTGTTGCACCTCGTGGAATAAAATCCACATGGATTAATCCCTTTCCGTCCCAAAAAACCGTTGCCATGACTTTGCGAGCCTGCAACAGTGATTTTTCCTTTTTGGGTTTTGAGGGCGAATTTGTGTGATGCCACTCCATTGACTGACGCTTACTTTCTGGAGTCTTATACGAAACCCAAGTTTCATCTCCCGTAACAATACGATCAAGAAATTGGTCTCCATCTTTGTCATATTGAGTCAAAAATTCAAGGGCTGCCCCCATGCGTTTCCCCTTATGGTCATCCGTCAAAATCTTAGGCACCCACCGAGCACACACTTTTTTGTAACCAAGATGATCTGTCACTATCTCATGTAGGAGTGATCGTGAAATTTGTGGAAAAGAGTCATGTAAAGTCGTCAAAGTGAAACGTCAATTTTCCTGAATTGTTTCTTCAACTTTTTTCTTCAGTTCATCCGTGACTAGTGATGGCCTCCCGCTCCGATCTTCATCATGCACGTTAGTTCTTCCTTGGTTAAACATGATACACCACTTTCTTACTGATGACTCATTCATTGCATCTTCACCATACACAGCTTTAATTTGCCTATAAATTTCAATGGGCTTAACTTTTGAGCATTCAAAAAGCGGATTACACTCCGTACTTCACATTTGGCGGGATTTTCGATTAGCGCCGCCATTTTAAAACGCTGCGAAAACAAGTAGCGTGACCACACAGCAACGAGACTCACCTCACACTGAAGAGAAAGGAAGGGGCAAGCGGCCACGCACGTAATCGCAGTAGTGGGGGATCTGCGTCGCACGCGATGCGCATTCGTTCTTTACTTTCTGGACGGGATAAGTATAAATACTAGCCTTTAGAAAGGAAAGAGGAACGCAAACGGTTAAAATATCTCAATGGTAAAACAAGTAAATGTAAATTCATTAATTAAAATAAAAAAACGCAGGAAAAGGGTTAAACTCAAGTATAGAAATAGTAAATTAGTTTATATCTCAAATCCAGTACAATAGTAATTGTAAGTAAATTCAATTTTTATCAGGCAATATTTAGAGTTCCCTGTAAATAGACATATTGAGGAAATAAACTAAGTGGACATGTATGTGATTTTCAGTGGACAGAAAACTCCCAAATGGAGTTAAGACAATCCAACGAAATATATTGAAATGTAAAATATTGTATGTTTTTTAGCAGATCTTAAGCTTGCAGTTGAAGCTGGATTAAAATTGTATTGAATAATATGAATGTATGTTAATGTAGAGGTTTCAGCTTGTTTACTCCAAAGTGGAGAGAAATAGATTTGTACTTGTTAGATAATAGTAAATTAAATTAGGTCTTGGATTTAAAAAGGCGAAGGCAAATAGACAAGTATAGAAGGAAGCGGGGGTGGAGAGTAAATTGAACCAAAAGGGATTTGTTGATATTTTGCACAAAGGGAGGGGGTTTTTAGATATCTTGGATTTCTGCGTGAACTTAGAAATCAGATATTTTCAGAGGGGTAGCTACAACGGATATTAGCCGTTGTAAGGCGGGAAAAATCGGTTTTTATATTAAATTATAAAATTCGATGTTTTCAAGGCCGGACTTCGGTGAGTGTCAATTGTTAGTCTAAAATACAAGTTAAATCAGAGCAAGGCTTATCTCCCAAGATGAACCTTGATCTAGGACACGTCAAGAAAGGAAATCTGACTTAGCATGAAAGTAGCTGAGTTTTAGGGGAATAAAGGAATCCAGGAATTTTATGCATTTGTGGTTTTCATGGTTTAATACGTAGCGCTAAACGCGTGAGTTACGGCCGTGTGAATTTCAAATCATAAAAGGTAACACTACCAAAGTAAACAGGTGTTAAAGTTAAGGGAAAAGTTAAATTTAACTCGAAACTGAAAAAGTCAGACATTTTTGGAATCTACATAAGTGGACAAAAACAAAAGGTTAAATAAGAAAAAGTCAAATTATTGAAAATAAAAAATTTAGCTTAAGTGTCAAATTTCACACACCCTAAAAAGGGAGAAATAATTAAAATCAAAGGTTTTCACTCACAAGAGTTATTAGAGAATGAATAGTTCTGTGTAAAAAAGGGAACAAAAAGTAAAATTAAATTAAGATAAAATGGTGAGAGTTTTCACGCCTTTTAAAGTAATAAAAGTTGAATTTTTGAATTTTAAATAATAATAAAGTAAAGAGATTTAGGGTTAGATTAACATTGTATCGTTAGGAAACCAGTAACTTAAATATTTTTCGCGTAGTAAATAAAAAACCCCCAAAGAACTTTTTTGCGATTGTAGGCTAAGTCCCAGAAGAGAAAAAATAAGTAAAAATGGTGAAAAGTGTTAGAACTGTACAGGTGTTAAAGACAATCGGCGTAAACAAACAAAAAAGACATTGAACGCGAAAGACAGTCGCGGAAGTCGCGGAAAAGCGTAAACGTGCCGCGCACGCGTAAAAATCACAGTACAGACACGATTCAAAAACGTACGGATAGCCAAAAACAATCTGGAAAATGTGAAAAAGGAAAATTAAGGAAAAATGAAAAGGAAAAAAAGATACAGCGGAAAATCAAAAACATGTAATATTCAATGGTCAAAGTGGAAGGGATGAAGTTGCGGTTACAGAAAGGGGCGTTAACTAACAACCAAGGTAACCCGGGAAATTGGTGTTTTCCAGGAAAATGGAAGGAAAAGAAAAGAAGAAAATTAGATAAAATTAACCAGTGCGAATTTAGACATATTTCTAGACCAAAAAAGTTTATAGAAAAGGAAAATTAGCATACTGAAAAAATGAGGGAAAGGGCATGTAAGAAATGACGTCACGAAGTGTATAAAGGCTTGAACGCGGAAAATCCACGGACTCACTCTCTCGGACTCGCTCTAAGACTCACTCTAGATTCAAATTGTTACGAATGTAGACTTCACGTCACTCTGCAGCAAATATTATTCTACCAGTTCGTATACTACGTGTTATGCTAAAAAGCTTTAGTATCACGAGCACTACTATATTTTTTCTTCGTTAAACTTAAATAACTTTTAAATATAAACTACAAGTCAGAAGTAGTTCTTCAGGAGTAATGCGGCCTATCCAAATGAGTTAATGCAAAAATAACTCTATTTGGCGATACTGAGACGACATAGGCAATCCTTCATTACATGATCTTCTAAACGGAACTTCACTTCTCACGAACCAAGGAAGAAATAGGATCAACTGTAACTCTACTAGATTCTACCAGATCTGCTCTTCAAGTACATCTGTAGCCATCATATCAACCCAACAACTTTAAATCAGAAAATCCAGGCTACCAGACACAGCATCATATCAGCTCCAGCACCAGCCCATCAACATAGCGGCATCCATCACGGAAAACCGGAGGTGAAAAACGCTGAATTAAGGTCTGTGTAAACGAGAATACGTTGTCCCCCATTTTAATTAATTGCCTGAGTAAATTCAATAAAAATATTTAAAGTACTGGTTGAGATAGGTTAGTTTCAAATTAAATTCAAATCGTAATTAAATAAATGTAAATTCGATATTCCCTAAATTTAAATAATAAATGTAAATAAATTAAATTCAAATAATTTAAAATTAAATTGATTATAAAATTAGACTGTCTGCCAAGCCTATTAGAAATTAGAATTATAGGTTTAACATTAATATTGGATAGAAATTATATGTACAAGCAGATGGTGAGAAAAGCGAGTTGTTTATGTTTAATTTTGAAAAGGTTTTGATTTTGAATTTTGAATAAATTAATTATTAATTTTTATACTGAAATACTGAGAGTAATCAATTACCTGTTTATGGTCATCCATTCATGATAATTTCCTTTATTAGAAATAGTATAATAAATGTGTTTAGCTGTAGAAATAATCAAAGCACAAATAAGGTAAGTTATAAGGGCTGTTCCACTGTTCTCATTTCCCTGAGATCAAAAATAATCAAGAGTTCTCATAAATTAAATTCAGAGCTAGGAAACTTATTAATTTCTGGAAGCTATTTTAAAGTGTTAGAGTCAGTCGAAATACTTATAGAAATAGGTATCAGACACCCAGTTGCATCACCTAAGCTAAAGATAAAATTTTGGCTAAAGGCTTCCAGTAGGTGTTGTAACTTATTATACAACAAAAGAACGTCAGCACGCGATTGTTCGTTGTAATATATATATCTGTTTCATAGCATTATTTGTTGATCTTGTGTCAGTTAACATTCATTGTTGATCATTTTCAAACGCTTATAAATTAAGTTCTAATTATAGCAGAAAGCTAATTTTGACACCATTCAAACGAAAAATATCATGTATACTTATATATACAAAAAAAATACTTAAATTTAACAACACATTACTGATCCCAAAACTACCTTCTTTGTTGATCGAAGTTTATTACTGTTGATCTAGCTTATTGATCAACAAAAAACTGTTAAAAACATGTTTGTGTATGTATACAGGGTGTCCCATAAGTAAAGCTCCACACTTCGGGGAATGGGTTCATTTAAACACAAACCCGAAAACGCTTGGTTTTCTAGATATCCTTTTGTCTTTTGTACAAAATAATTCTTATCTAGAGAACGGTTTGACTGATTGAGTCCAAACTTGACATGAAGTTTAAGTGAACAATTGTGTATCTCAAGAAAAATAAACGATTAAATCCAATCATGAGTTTCAAAAATGGTGGCTGTTTGAAATATTCAAACCTAAATTACTCAAAAACCATACATTTTAACAAAAAATGGCAAGATAACATTTTGGTAACACTTTTGATTTTCTATCGGATGGCGTAACTGTCAAAACAATCGGATGAAGGATAATAGTTAAGTTATGTGTAATAATTGGTTTATTCAACCCGGCATCCTATACCAACACAGTAAACACAGCAAATTGTATATTCTGTTTATTTAACAGTTACACAATCCGAAAGGAAATCAAAAGGGCTAAAAAAGATGTCATGACATTTTTTTGTTAAAATGTACGGTGTCTGAGTAATTTAAGTTTGAAATTTTCAAACAGGCGTCATTTTTAAACTCATTATTGGATTTAATCGTTTATTTTTCTTAAGACACGTAATTGTTAGGTTAAACTTCATGCTAAGTTTGAACTCAATCAGTCAAACCGCTCTCTAGATAAGAATTATTTTAAACAAAAAACTAAATTTCGGACATCTAGAAAACAAAGCTTTTTTGGAGTTTTTCACAAGTAAATATGACACAGAGTAAATAAGTCAACTATAAGGTACATACTGTAATGAATTGAAGTGTCATCCACATGTGTCATAAAATAGGAAAACCCTTCCGGAAAACGTGTTATCTTAATAATGGCTGAAACTAGAAACGAGAAGTTTGTTAAGAATGTTCTTTGTGTCATATGAGATGAGGGAGAATTGAAATTTTATTAATTAATTTAAAACAGCATTGAATATAATTTTTTTTCCGGAAAACCTATCCCAACTATTTCTAAAACTAAAACAATAAATGAAAAATTTAATTTATGGTTTTTTATTTTGTAATATTGAAGGTATCGCAGAATTACATTCGAAGTTATCATTCAACAACGTCTCTTAACTCTTTTGGAAAACTCTTTACTATAGGCTAATAATTCAGCAGTGATGGAAAATAGAAGCTGTAATTTTGGTTGGAGTGTTTTGACTTTGACATAAATCAGGAAAACATCGTTTATTATTTATTTAAAAACAAAAGAAAATAGGAAACAGTTTTGGAAAACCCGTTACGATATCTGCATAGTGGCTAAAACTAAGGATGAAAAATGTTTGTAGAAATGATTTTTCTGCGCCTTTAGAGATAACGAAGAATACCTATTTTTAATTATAAATTTTTTAAATGGAAGAATATATTTAAATCCTTTCGGAAAACTTTTGACTATATTTCATCGATGGCTGAAGATGAAAACTTACAATTTGCTAGAAATGTTTCTATTTATGTCGTAACACATTACAGGAATTACACATTGTGCTAATTATTCTTAAACTGCAGAACATGTGAAAACTTTTCTGAAAACTCGTCATCCTACTTAATAACGGCAACAACTAGAAACGGAAAATTTGGTAGGAATGTTTTTACTTTGTGTTGTTAGAAATAACTGGAATAAATGTTTTAGTTATTTATTTTAAATTGCAGAAAATAAGAAAACGTGTTACTACATTTCAGCAACTGTTGAAACAATAAATTGGAATTTTTGTAGGCACTTTTTTAATACCGCAGGATTAATGTTTAGCTATTTTACAATTTATTTAAAGCGGAAGAAAATAGGAAATCTCTTGTGGTGAAAACCATTACTTTATCGCAAGAATTACTTCCTATAGAATGGGGTACAGAATGCTTGAATGTGAGTTTTAACTCTCTCGTCCAGTCTTCTACAGTTAAAACCAACATCAGAGTTAATTATGTTTTAACCTATGGGTACTGATGAATGACACTAGATTTACTTATGCACTATGCTGCTACTCAATTTGTATTATTCTAGCACAAACTAAAGACCTTTTGTTCTTTACCAACAAGAAATATATATTTTTTTAAACACACATTCTAAAAAAAATACTTTTTTTGCAAGAATTATACACAAAAGTCTTATGGGAGTGCTATCAGAATAACTAATCTACTTAACACAGAAAAGTATATGTTTTAGTATTGTCTCCTTTATACTAACCTCTATATGTGATAGCCATGACCGGATTTTTATTCATTATTTCTACATGAATATTTCTAATCCTATAAGCACAATTATTTTTATAAAGATAATTAATTTTATATTTATCAATTTAAGAGACAATCCTTTTTGTGAAGATGTAATTTCAGTACTATAGAAAACAGAACAGTTAAAATATTTATGTGAGATTTATTATTAACTTTTACAATGTTTGCATATTATCTTATTTCAAAACATAGCAAACTAAAACAAGTTGAGTGTGCCTGAATCAAGGGTAGTAGAGTTGACTCCATAACAATATTAAAGATTTTATTCGTATAAAAACAACCACCTCTTTCTGGATAGGTACTCTAGTATTAAATTCTTAAAAACTAAAGTAGATTGCATTAAAACTATCAAATATTAATTTATAGCATAGTCCAACTACCTATTGTTATATTTGCCGCACAATAGTAGTCATATTTATTAGCTCTAATAAAACAAGGAAATGTCGGCTCTAGAGGCGATGTTAGGTCAGGTACTGGTGAGGTACCTTCCAAGGGGTGGTAAGGGTCGTAAACACTTAGGCTTGCACTGTGACCTACAAGTATTCAATTATAACTATTTTGTAGATTAACATTACTGACAAAATTATTTATTTTAGGATAAGGAATTTAATTCAATTGTTTAAAATTTTCAAATGTAGGCCTGTATGTTCTCGGTGATGGTGCGAGATTTCCTTTGATTGTTTCATTTAGGTGCGGATTGATCAATAGATCACAGTTCGTACAAATCATTTAAAAGTGATCACTAAATTTGGAAATATACAATTAAATTTGTTATATTAAATACGAAAATACATGGAGGGGGAAAAGTTTGAGAACGGCTTAATACTTGGTATATAAGGAAAATTTTAAGGTAGGTATGATTGAGGACCTACTCTATGTAAATTGCAATTATATTCACAACGGTTTGAGATATGGATGTGCGGTTTTCAACATTGATTTTGTCTTAAAATTTTACATTGAAATTATGTATCAGATGGCCGCTTTATTATTTATAAAAAAATTACATTCAAAAAGGCGGATCCAAGATGGGAGAACATTTTTTTTACATATTAATAAAATAGTATTTTTACATTGTGTAGGTTCCTTAATCATACCTACCTTCCAATTTTCCTTACATACCAAAATAATATTAAGCCATTTTCAGACTTTTCGCCCACCCTGTAACTATACGAGTATACTGCACTTAAAGCATTGACACTTTCTCGTCTCAACATATAGATCAATGACGAAACTTCACTAGCTTTCAAACATGTAGTGTTGGTGAAAAAAATTTAACTGTTTTCTTATGAATTCCTTTAAAATTAAAAGGGTTTGAATCATTAATATTGTATTTTGTGTAGTGCTATATCTCTATACGGTTTGTTATTAAATAAGTTCAGTACTATTTCAATGTAGTGACATAGTATGTTTAATTTTTGAGGATACAGTATTACATAATAAAACAAAACAATAATTGTGTTTTAAAAATTAGTAATATTTAGGTAGTTTTTACAAGGAATGTATTTATATATCAAGCTATATGTCACTAAAAACTTGCTTTTTAATACAGAGTAAACATACTTTAATTCTGACGAGGAAGCTTTAATTCTGGTGGAAAAAAATATATATTTTCACTACACAGATTGTATAGCTTAGTGGTGGTTCGGATATATTTATAGAAGTATTAATTTTTTAGTCAGCTAGGTAGTAAATGCGACCAAATTTTAATAGGAGATGATCATCTAGATTTATTATACAACAATAACAAATCATATAATTACTCCACACTTTTGGCAAATTACGGCTTTGAAATATTATTTAAATTTGTCTGAAAAATATAGTTTACTAGATATTTAACATTGAACATTTTCAACTACCTCCATTCTGGACGTATTCCACTTTATGAAGATTATTTGAACAAATTTAAGTCTTTGGCAAAAGATACCGTACATTGAATTTCTTGTAAATAGTTGTTCAATTTAAAACCGCTTTGCACGGTTTGGAAGTGAAAGGGGTACGAAGAATTTGTGACAGGCTGGATTAAAAATAGCAAACCCCCACCACGTAACAGAAGCCAACAACAAAGGGGAATGGAGCTGTCCCTACCTGAGGCCCATCAGCTAGCGGCAATCTCTCTACACAGTTATTGTTACGTAGTTTCAACGTGCAATTTACGCGTTTATTTATAGTTTATTCCCTGTTTAACCATTTTAAAGAAAGACTTCGATAATCCGGCATCACCGGATCCTCGAGCATGCCGGATTATCAAGGTCTTACTGTATTAAAGTATTTATAAAAATCACGTACAGACGGATAGACAGAAACAGAGCGAGATAGGACATATTATGTTATATTGTATACTTGCTTGTTTTTAGCTGAAAAATAAAACCGTAAAGTTTCCGACAGTTGAAGCTGGACACCTGTAAGTTGTAGGTTTTCACAACCCGTTTTTCTAATCCACGAGGTTTAATAAGTAGTATTTATGTTTCTTGCTTTCAATTATGGTAGCTTCAAATCAGAGTCAGTAAACCTAAATGAAGTATTGTAAATAAATTTTTTTTCGTACAATTGTGACAGTAAGGTTTATAATTTATGTTTTCTTTGTTTCGTTGTATAAGTTTATAATAGTGTTTAAATTATATTTTTAAATAAAGTTTTTTACCTTGTTTCCGTCAAGGGACCTCTGTTTTTGTATTGTGACACGTTTTGTTTCTTTTATCCCATCTTTAGACACAATAAATAAATTACTCAACCGAGATCGTCAAACGTTAAAATTAATTACACAGAACACATTTTAAAGTAAGTTTTGGTATACACTTTCTCGCCACACACACCAAAAAAATATTTTAAATGTGTTATGTGTGTTTTGTGTAATTAATTTTAATGTTTGAAGACATCGGTTGAGTAATTAATGTATTGTCTCTGAAGATGGGATAAACGTCCCGAAAAGCGTCACAAATACAAAAAAAGGAAAAAAACAGAGGTCACATGACTGAAACAAGGTAAGAAACTTTATTTTAATCAATTAGTGACCTGGATACTGAAAATGAATTCATTATATTTTGAATTATGTTATGTAAATTTAATGTTATTATAATTATATTACTTTCATGATTATGGTAGTGTTTTGAATTGACTTGTTATACATTTTTGTAAATGTAGTATTATATATGAACTAAAAATATTGGGTAGACAATTTTACAGGATAAATTAATTGATTGAAACTTAAAAATACAGCAGCTCTAATAATAATAAAATAATAATAAAGTAAAAGACTTTGTTCATATATATACCAACTATCCGGTATCTTACAAAACATAAAAGCATTTTTTTAAATTTTTATTTAAATCTAATCATAGATAGGTAGCACAAATAAAAAATGTTGACCCAATTAGCAGCATTTATGAAATAATTTTAAAACATCTTCAGACGTTATATCTTATTCGAATGTATTAATTTACGAAAAAAATGTTTTAGAAAAGCAGGTATTCTAAAGTATAATGATTTTTTGACATCTGAAAAAGTAAATGTAACAGATAAAGTTTAGGTACACATTTTCAATCTGATTATTTGTTGTCTACTTTGCTCAATCAAACCTCTAGTATAGTTTCTAACTATTAATGTTAATTAACGCAAAGCAAAGATAAAATGCTAGCATAACAAATGTATTATAATTACTTTATAATTTATGTATAATACTTTAGTGTATTATAGATAATAAGAGTAAAAAAATTAATTTAAACTTGAACGAACCCGAGGCTACAGCTTGAAAATACAAAGCTCTTTCAGCTTTACCAGTCTTTACTGTTGCTTACAAACACATTTTGGGACCACTTTGTAATTCCGAACTCCAACTTCAAAGATTCTATGTTTTTATTAAATGTGTAATATACTGGATAGCAAAAATGGTAATAACTTGAGAACTAAAACGCAAGTCCTAAAATGTTACAATAGTAAATACAATACATAAGCAACAACATTTTAAAAATGCCACTAACATTGAAAAAGGATCTACAGAAATTTTGTATAGTTACGTAAAAAACCGTTAATAACACGCTGAAATTAGAATATTTTATTTCTACCCAGTTGACATAAATACATTGTTAAAATTTGGGAAGTATTCAACCAAATTTGATGAAAATTAGGCTAAACGCTCCTAGAAGTCATACCTCTACAATTTAGAAAACACTGTAAGGAATATGATAACTTGATCTCAATTTATAAAGCAACAGACAGAAAGAGTTGTATTTTTAACACGCTTATATTAGCTTCACTTGTATGTATGTATGTATGTATGTATGTATGTTTCTTTGTAAGTAACTCTCCCTTGGACTAAAAGCCAGTGGCTAATTACTGTTATTATTTCTCTCTTACGCAAGTACAATCGATGGCCGAGCGGTCTAAGGCGCGGGTCGTCGCTGACTTCAATCTCCGATCGTGGGTTCTAATCCCGTCCACGGCCAAATTCTTTTTCAAAAATTAATCGAACTAAAAATAAAAAAATAAATATAGTTTAAAAAAACTAAAAAACACGCTTTTATAATACATCGAACTAAAAAGTAAAAAATAAATATAGTTTAAAAAAACTAAAAAACACGCTTTTAGAGCTTATCAAACTAAAAAGTTAAAAATAATTTTTCAAATAAGCTTAAAACAATAATAAACGACAAATACTAGCATTATTGTAAAAAAAAGCGTGGGGCGCTTTGTCCATATTTCTCGTACATCGAGCGCCCAACGCTTTTTTACAATAATGCTAGTATTTGTCGTTTATTATTGTTTTAAGCTTATTTGAAAAATTATTTTTAACTTTTTAGTTTGATAAGCTCTAAAAGCGTGTTTTTTAGTTTTTTTAAACTATATTTATTATGGTATAGAGAATGTTATTTTTAAACTAACGTACTCTTTGTATGATTATTTTATTATTTCCAGTAATACTACAGTGTTACTATATTTTCTTCTTCAAAATATTTACTATTATTTTTGAATGTAAACCAGTCTCATTAAAAATATGAATGCAGTAAAGGTGCAATAAAGTAATTTACTTTTCTAAGTCCTATGTTAAAACATGAAATAGGATAAAACTATTTAACTTCTAGGCAGTAAAATGAACGAATCCTAGGTCTACAATTATTATAATGGCTAGTACTGTATTGTTTTAAATGTATTACCTTTCCTGCGGGGATTTCTATTTTTAAGACATTCTTAACATTTGTGTATTTATTTTCTGAAACATCATCCGCTATATTTGATTCCATAAATTAAGCATATTATCTTAAATAACGTGGATTAAGTAATAAAATGCCCGAGTATATTTGTAACAAAACAAAGGTTTTTTGTTCTGCCTTTGCAGTTTTATAGATAAGAGATTTCCCTAAAGTTTTAAAAATTTTCAATTACGTTGGAAAAAGAATATCTAAATACGTCTTTACTATATATAATAAACATTATAAGAAAAGATTACTTTTACAGCTTAATCAATTAATTGCTGGCAATTGCTTTTACAGAAATGTTTTCCGACTTCAAGCATTAACATTAACCCTACAACTGTCAATGTTAAATTTTTTCGATGAAAAGCCGTGTTTTGCGTTTTACAAGCATTTTTTCAAAAATTCGCCAAAAATAGTAATTCTATCCCAATCCAAAAGTGTTCCATAGCTTTTTTGTAGGAAAAAGTTCAAGGAATTCATATATGCCAGTAAAAAATTTACTCATGTAAAATTGTACAAGTTATTAGCTCATGAAACAAATAATGTTTATTAACGGAAGAAAAAGTTTAAACTTTAGGCGTACATAACAAGTAGTAAACATTTTTTGTAATTTTTTCGTAAGTTTAAAAAAGTTTCGTAATTTAGTTCTAAATATAACTGTATAAAACATTTATCTATTTCAAATTTCTTATTTTGAAAACACCAGTTTTTATGTTCCAAATACACGATTGTTAACAAAACTAGGCCTAGTTGTAACGTAATTTACTAATATATGCTTTGCCCAAAAATGAAATATTATTATAACAAAGTGTAGAGAATAAATCAAAGAATTGAACTGTATACTTGTATATTACCATATCATAAAAGTGTTTTACTTAAAATCAATTGAATTACAAAAGTGAGATGAAACAAATGAAATCTCGTGCTGACAAAGGAAATTCAAAATATGACCGTTGAAGACACTGGAAACAGCTTTGTTTTGCAATCTCAAGCGGTAGTATGAATTCTGCGCAAATATGAAATTTCAACTGCTGTTTGAATAACACCTATAATTAGTGTTTTTAATTAACACCTGTAATTAAAAACACCTTCAATAGTTCTTAGTTACATTAACAGCTATGCCATTTAATTACTCAACATTTACCGATTTACTTCAAATTTGGTATCAAAATAAACAGACGATCGTGATACACAACGTTATGTGATTTATTTTTATATTTTCTTGTTATGAAAAAAGTTTGCATAACGCTACTATAAAAAATTAAAATTCAGGTAGAAGTGGAGCGGAAACCAGTCAACCGTGCTGACCCTCCGTAGGCTTCAACTTCCGCCTCACTCTGAGGTGAATTTTACTATAACAGTTCCAGGGTTAAATTGGCAAGAAATAAAATGACTAACGTATTAAGTTATTAAAACAACGAGTCTGTCTCATGTCCGATTTAATTTTTATAAGTTCCGAGGTTCGGAAGATATCGATAAAATTATGTAAATAGATTTAATCTTTTCAAAGAATACATATCAGGCGTATTAATCATGAAATTATTTTCTATTTTTAACATTAGGTGAAAATAATTGCCAGATTCTTGTTCAGCATCCCAAAAAACAATAGGAAAACGAGTTTTACGAAAATCGGTTAAGGATTAAAGAACTTACTATAATTTGCATATCGTCTATTGTGTAGACGTAAAATATTAAACCAATAACTGTTTAATATACTATGCAGTAAACAATAAACGACCCTCCATCAACCATGAATAGGTAGCAGGTAAAAATTGTAAGTAGGCAAGGCCGGGCCGGGTGCAGTTAGAAAAGCGAGCGAGTGAGACTGGCCGGTTTAAAATTTACAAAGCTATCTAAATAACGGAATGTACATAACTTGTATAGAACAGATCAAATATTGCTTGTCACAGTTACAACGCTTAGTTGGGTGTATAAGAAATTGTGTAAGTTTTTTGTAATGGGTCCCTTATTTGTTGGTTTTGAAATGTTGATCCGAAGTTCGAACACGAAAGAGCCACAATAAATGTTGATTGAAAACAATCAACCTCCCCCGGTTAAAATAACAGCGAAACCAACAAATGATTACGCGAGAAATCTATATATATATTTATATATTTAAATGCTATGTATAATATGTATATAATAAAATAGTGGATGTTTAAGTATTTTTTTAAAATATTTAAGGCGAAAAAAAATGATGACTGAGAAAACCTGAAATAAAAACAAATTTATTTCCTATAAAGCTGCTACTGTCGAAACCACCTTGATATAATTTGAGGTAATAGTATAAACAATTTAATATTCTGTGTATGGTTATTATCGATTATTTCTCATTTTGATAAGGTATAGGTCTACAGTAAATTTTCAAATCAGTGCTGTTGTTAGGAACTGAAAACAAGTTTTAAAAGCAACAAAGTACATAATTTGATTGTAATGAAAAAGAATAGTTTATCTGTTGCCAAAAACAACAATAACCATAAGCTCAGATACTACTCTCTTATAACTTGTACCATTTTAGACAGAATAGCCTTTTAAGATGTGGATTGATAAATTATTCTATGTGCTAAGAAAGCTTCAAATTGATGTATCATTTGACATTTGACATAGACTTGCATTGAAGATTTTACGACACCCTTCCTGGACCACATCCTAATGAAACCACATAGTAAACAACAACGTCAAAAAGTGTCTTGATTGCCAATAAACTTACACATAATTTAAAATTTTAGGTTTTACTAGGTACCTCAAAATAGGTATATTAAATATATTAAGGTTCTTCCAACTTAATAAATCTTCTTAAGTTATATTTATAACATAACTTTAAAAAAGTCTTAAATGTTTTGTAACATTCGGAGCATTTACAAATGGCAGCTATGAGTTCTATAGCTACACAAATCTCATATCCGTTTTCATTTAAATTAAACACATGTTAAAAAGTTAACATTGTGTCCTAACTAAAAGCTACCGGTACACGATGGTGGTGCATAAGGTGGATGCATCTTGGAATGAAGGAGTTGAATATGTTCTTATTAATGACATACAATTTAATTTAAAAATAAAATTGCTTCTGTATTAAAATGGAAAGGGGTCAATTTTAGTATACAGGTTTATTAGTTAATTGTAGCAAGCTCGAGTTTTTTAGTTTTTAACATATAAATTTACCAATGCAGAATTTAAAACAAACAACTTAAACTGAGAATTTAAATAACTATAAAGATAATATTAAAATTAATAATTGTTGAATAAACTGTTATTAGTTACCCATGCTTACCAGATATTGCTCATCCATGCAGTCGATGTGAGGTCCAATAACAGTAAAGTACTTCATCCCTTGAGGTGGTGAAGCATAAGGGATGTCTACAGTTACCTGATAAAAAACACACTAGTTTATCAGAATTAAAATATTAGCACAATCATGTTACTTAAGAATTAATATGATAATATTCTTTAACCCTCCGTCGGGCGCAATATTTAAATATGTAATAAGAGGCGCAATGTATAAATTTGATACTTTTGATTTTAAGCTTTTCTATTTGTGTTTGTATGAATATTATTTAACCCTTTGAGGGGTAGCTTATTTTACGCTTAAAGAGTAATCACGTCATACGACGTGATCCTAAGTTTTTGCTCAAAGAAGTAATCACGTCATATGACGTTTCTGACTGCCATGGAAACAAGTTTCTATTACAACTCAAACAGTTGGTTATTTCACCACTAGAGTGTCTTTGTATTAATAATTGCTACTTTATTGCCCTATAATGATAGGGCTTGACATTATGTAGACGAAACTGCCACGTCGCTTTGTTTGCTTCTTTCTTCAGTCCCGCGGTTGTTAACTTGTTTGACTACTTTGTTTGTGAGCAGCTTATTTTTTATAACAGAATTTTTATAATAAATCAATAACTAATTTTTCTAAGTATTTAATTCTCATTGTTCCGAGTTTGTAAAAAAATCATGTCATATAATGTGATTACTTTTACAAAACCCAAACTCGATTTTTCAATAATTTTAAAGCAATAAATGTTTTAAAAATCATTTTAAACTTGTAAATGTGTTAAAAATGGATATAGTAAACAATATTTAAAAATATGATTTAAAAAAATACATATTCTGGAAGCATGTCAAAATGTGAAATCATCCACTTCTATACGGAACAAATGAAATCACGTCATATGACGAGATTACTCTTCAAAGGGTTAAATATTAATCAATATAACTTTTTATTATGTGAGGACTTGTTCCTAAGTGTTTTTGGTTCAATTACAATACTTACTGCCGAATTATTGAAAAAATTAATAAAAAAATGTTTACATAATTAACAGTATTACACTAACGGGCGAAATGTATGAATTTGACTCTTTTCAAGAGTTCTGATTCCTTTTGTTTCATAATGTTTCAATGTTTCATTGTTACTTATTTTATTTTGGATGGGAGAGAATTGTTAGAGGGGGAGACCGGTAAAGATTAAAAAAAATGTATTTGGAACAAAACCGAAAATTCTAAATATTTTCTACAACTCATAAATAGAAAAGGAAGTATACAAACATAGTTACAATAAAGTATAGTGAACTATTATATAATCCTTATTTTTATTAATAAGGCGATTTTCATGGTGTGTGCCAGTTAGATACAAGAGGCCTATAAAAGCATTCCTTTCTGGGATATCTATTTCAAGTGTATCAAGCTGACGACAAAATGAGTGTTGTATGATGGGTATATATTCATTTGTGTGATTGGAAATCCTTTAGAGCATGTCTTGTTTGCAAAACATTTCCCAACACTCTACCTCAGTCTTACATTGCCTATTAGCTGCTCCAATTACACTTGGCAAGGGTATAAAAAAGTATTGAGCAGGAACACGCTTATTTCCTACACAAGTGACCAACTGCCACCTTGTAACTCTGTATTTTCTAAGAATGCACACACTAGAATGAGGGTCTAAAATTCCATGTACTTCTTCTTCTTCATTACTTTGTTCCGTATTGGAATTTTCATAGCATTCTTCTACTTTATCCTACTCATCTACATCCGATTCACCACCCAAATCTTCAAATTCAAAGTCATTTTCTTCTTCATTATCGTCTAAAAGTAATTCACGCATTGTGTTCAAATCACGAGTTATTAAAGTCAAAAGGTTCTCCGGAGCTTGCAATGTTATGCAGACAAAACATACATAATATATTTTTTTTAAACACGCAGAACTGAATAATAGGACACAAACACAGATAAAATTTAAGACTAATAATTTGAAAAAAGAGAAACAATAACAAAATCGGGTGCACTGTATCAATTTGGTACAAAGAGCCTACGGACACTGACTAACTCCTTGTACAAAGGTCTACACTCAGTTTTCATGGAGTGGTTTTAAAGAGAGGAAGGTACTAGGGAAGTGGGTCGGACTTGGTAAAGAAGCTAGAAGTGGAATAAAAATTTTGCCATTTTGTATCATTTTGATCAACTGAGGGTTAAGAATTCCAGATAATGGATTTGGCAATATTAGTGTTTGCCTACATTTAGTATTATTGCAATACATTAAGATATTCTATTTTAGTATGAGTTAAGAAATCCCTTTAATTATCCAGTCTTTATTAGTTTTAATAAGATCAATTTGAACATTAAAAATATTTATCATTTAAAAAGTAAACAAATATTATAATGATTACAATTATGATATTATAACAGCAAACAAGTTGTATATGTTACTGTTATATTTAAAGAAACCAAACCACTGCAGTCTGTATCTTAAAAAGTTTGAAATACGAGTTACTGTTCAACTCAATTTAGTCCAAGTTCTAAATCAGATAATTTTAATTTAAAATGTATTTAAATGTTACCAAAATATTTGGTTAGTATGTACTGTATTATCAAATTTAGTCAAATGAAAACTTGTAATATATATATATACTGTTTTTGAAATGTTAATGCAATTTCGTTAAGTATGTAGACAAATTTAAATACAGCATTTGAGTTTATAGCAGCACATAAATGTCTATGGCTCGAGAACTATTTCTCACCTATAACTCACGCCTATTTGCAAAATGGATTGTGACTTCAAAACAGGTTTGTTGAGATCATCTGACAACTATTTAAGTAAAGAAAAATTACACAGGTTGTCATTGAAAAGTTTATTTCATAAATGTATGTAGCAAAACACAGATGGTAATACCCTAACTCGAAAACTATTTAACTGATTTCAAAACATTTCGGAATTAAATAGCATTCACATTACCCGGTAGATAACAACTTTGTCATTTAAAAGAAATAGCTTGTCTCTATACATATTAAAAGGTTATGTGTAACATTTTAATGTACGACGATATCACCAGCGTGAATATGACCAGATGATGGAGTTAAAGCTCTGAAACATGTCGTCATAATACCACGACAAGAAGTCACAAGACGAACCTTATTAACACACTACGGGCGCCGATCAGTCTCCGCTCAGGGTTAGGATATTTCAGATATTTGTGCGGCAGACACCGATAAACGCTTTGTGTAACTCTACTTTTAGCGGGAAATTAACAGCTGATAGTTTACTTTTGAGGTTATATTATTGGATTAATGTTGTTGTTTGGTTGTTTTGTGATATATTAGTGTATTTTGTTCGTGGTTTCAAGAAAGTTTGTAATACTAAAAATATCAGATGAAAATCCAGATACACCTTCGTCTAGAAAACGAAAATATAATGACGATAATGTGGATATAGACAATCTTACAAGAAAAGATAAATTATATTGTAGTGATTTTACAAACATAAACTAGCAATTCAAAATTAAATAACATAAATAGACACTTAAAAAAAAGAAATCTCTAACCAATGAATACAGAATACTATAAGAAGCACAGGATCCATGTTAAAAATTCT
This sequence comes from Philaenus spumarius, assembly GCA_018207615.1. Classification (NCBI taxonomy): domain Eukaryota; kingdom Metazoa; phylum Arthropoda; class Insecta; order Hemiptera; family Aphrophoridae; genus Philaenus; species Philaenus spumarius. The sequence goes on along the minus strand of JAGFPH010001214.1, from coordinate 140,057 downwards.
ATGCAAAAAATAGTTAGGCGGACTACCACCGGGCTGCGCTGAAGTCGCCAAATCTACTGAAACCTGCAACTGTTACTTCAAGAAACATCCACTGGAGAGTAGCGCAGTCGTATGAGACAGCCCCCCTCCTCGTCTGCGTCATCCCTACAATTTGACTTCGGCCGTCTTGTAACTTTCACTTTTTACATCCCTTTAAAACTTTCTTGACAATAATTATTGTGCAATAGCATAATCAACAACGCTACTGAGGCGCTTCTTAAAACTGTGCGTGTCCCAGATACAAACCTTATAACCTAACACACACTATACCAAATTTATTGACAACAAAATATTATTTTAGTTCTTGTTACAATAACTTAGCCTCTATGTTTTCCTTTTGGTGTTCAAATAAATCACTATTTATGGGACTTAATCTTTAATTTATTTACACGTACATGACACCTGAACATTGCACATGAAATTTTAACTAGTGGTAAAACGATCAATAACAACGTGTTGACTTTTAAAAACAATTGTTTTAAATTACATAATAAATTCTATACTACTAACATTAAATACATGACAAAAGTATTATAAGTAGTGTTGTACATTTTAAGACAATTGTATGTAATATAATAATAGCTTTTTTTTATACTGTGATCAAAATAAATATGATATTTATATTATATCTGAACTTTATTAAACAATAGGAGATATCATATTTCATTTTGATCACAGTATCAAAAAAAAAAAACCTACACGGAATTTACCTATACTGGGCGATCAGTTATTAGTTGTGTTCGTTCCTACATACTGTGAAGGTAAATTCCTAGTAGATTTGTTTCTTTTAATTATTAGATTACTTTCTTTTATTTGCAGTTCCATTATTACTTTCATTTTACTATTTTTCTATTGGCAAACCGTTGCCGACAACTCACTAACAAAACGCCAAACACCGCCAGACCAAATACTGAAAACACACTCAACGATAAAATAATGTGGCTATTTTACTTTAAGGGTCGGCTCTAGCTGTCGGCCATGTTGGTTATAGACCAATGTTAAATTAAAATCCATATTTTTCCTTTCTTTTTGATCGGATAATTATGAACGATATGTCATTTTAAAGCTATGGCCAATACGCATGCAAATGGCTTTTCCAAAATTAAGAAAAACGTTTTGTTTAATATTTATTAACAATTTAAAAAATTAATTTTTAATAATTTTTTATGTTGTCACTATTAGTTATAGCGAAAAAGTAACAAGCCATTTGCATGAAGAATTTCGTCCCCAAGAGTTTGGTATTTTTTTGAAAACGCTATTTGAACAATTGCGGGTTTTAAATGGATTTAGGCTGAGCAATGTCCGTAAAACCTACCGCCGCTATAGGGTGACTTTAAATATTTTTTTACGATGTAACTATTAATTATAGCGAAAAATTATCAAGCCATTCGGATGAAGAATTTTGTCCCCAAGAGTTTGGTATTTTTTTGAAAACGCTATTTGAACAATTTCGGGTTTTAAATGGATTTAGGATGAGCAATGTCCGCGTAACCTACCGCCGCTACGCTGGAGTCGCAGGTTGCTTTCTGTTTTACTAGAGCCGACCCTTAATCGCTTCAGGTGGCCTACAATAACCTTTCTGAACAACAATCAATAGTTAATTTCTCTTAGTATGACATCAGTTAGAAAGTGGGGGGGGGGGGGAATAGTATACAATTACCAATAAGGGTAACATTTTCTTATTTCCCATAAGAGTAACATGGGATAAATAACACAATGCCCATAGGTTTAAATAAGACTGTGTAAGTGTGTATGCAGGTTTGTTGCTTGGGGTATTTTATGTGAATTAATTAATAGATCATTTCCAAATGAAAATATATAAAGATTTATCAATACAGTATATATGTTTACAAATAAGCAAGATATAAAATTTTACCAATTCTCCATTTCTCCATAAGAATAACATTGGGGCTGAGTATGCAGGTTTGCTGCAACAAGGAACAAAAAAATTGATTTTATGCAAATATCTATATAACTCAACTACGTGACTCCACATACCAAGTTTTATTAATTAATGTTCATAACTAAGAGAGACATAACATTTTACTTTTTCGCCATAAGAATAACACTGGGGCTGAGTTTGCAAGTTTGGTGCTACGAGAAAACACAATAAGAATAAGTATATAATAATTAAGTAATACATTAATAAATAATGTTAAATGAGAATAGTTGTCTGCTTTGTTTTCAAAAACAACATTTACTTTTTTACTCAGTTGTTACATTGAATTCGGTTGCAAAGTGGGAACACATGGTATTATAAATTAAATAGTCAAACAAAATTAAAAATGGGCAAAATGTAGTTTTTTTTGCCAATTTCAAACTTATGCCAATTGCGACTGAGTAAATTCAGGATTATGTACCTTTTTCATGAATTTGTCTATGAAATTGTAATTGAAAATTCGCTGAGTTTACAGGTCAGTTGCGACCAATGATTACATAGTATAAAACCTAGATAGGCTATGGGAGACGATCGTTGAAGCCGACCTTTTATCGAGAATCTCAACCAAGATGGCGGCGCCAAGCATGAGTCATCCTACTGCCGAACGCTTTTGACGATTTCCCGTCTCCGACTCTGCACTGTAATGTACTAAAAATATATAGTTTTAAATATATTTCTGAAAGCCGGTCAGCTAATTTCTGTATTTTTGTTTGTGTTTCCTTTTTGTCTATATATATATGTATATATCTATATATATAAAAGCCAAAACCCACTGATTCACTCATCACGATTTCTCAAAAACTACAAAACGGATTGGAATGAAATTTGGTATGTAGCTTCCTCTAGCACCATAGGTGGTCACTAAGAAAGGGTTTGAAAAAATTCGAAATTTTAGGGGGGTTTGGGGGGGGATCAAAGTTATTAAAAAATTACTTCTTCAAAACTACCAAACGGATTGGAATGAAATTTGGTATGTAGCTTCCTCTA
>JAGFPH010001214.1:107510-136992 GCA_018207615.1 Philaenus spumarius | reverse complement strand
AAAAATTCGAAATTTTAGGGGGGTTTGGGGGGATCAAAGTTATTAAAAAATTACTTCTTCAAAACTACCGAATGGATTTGAATGAAATTTGGTATGTAGCTTCCTCTAGGGCCATAGGTGCTCACTAAGAAAGGGTTTGAAAAATTCGAAATTTTAGGAGGGTTTGGGGGGGATCAAAGTTATTAAAAAACGACTTCTTCAAAACTACTGAATGGATTGGAATGAAATTTGGTATGTAGCTTCCTCTAGGGCCATAGATGCTCACTAAGAAAGGGTTTGAAAAAATTCGAAATTTTAGGAGGGGTTTGGGGGGATCAAACTTACTAAAATCATAATTTCAGATCTTTTATTATTATGACAATAGTGCTTTTATTATTTAAGATCTATATATATATAAAAGCCAAATACCACTCACTGACTGAATACTTAAAAAGAATACAATTACGTTAAAAAGACTGAAAATACCAACCACCACGGGCAACGCCGTACGGGTCAGCTAGTATATATATATATATATATATGTGTGTGTGTGTGTGTGTGTGTGTCTGTATTTGTGTTTTTCTTTTTTAAATTGTTTTATTTACTCACTACCTCAAACACCTATTTAAAACATCGAGGTAGTTTAAATTGTTTCCTTAATATTATGATTGTTTTACAAATAGAGGTATTTTTTCTTTTGTTAATTAATTTAGTTTATAAGATATATATAATAATTATGATTTTGTTTGTGTAATAATGTAATATACATAATATAACGAATAATAAAATATTCATTCATTCATTTTCAGGTTTCCGACAATTTAACTAAAGTTATAACATTTTTAAGGCAGTAAATGTAAAATGTAAGTTGCTGTGTTATTTTTTTTACATTTTTGTCATTTTTCTAACAATGTTATTTTTTCCATTAGATGTTTTTGAATTTGCAATGAGTCTTTTTTATATTTGTAGTTGACCCAAGTTTTCTGAGGCTTATGAAGGTTTGAGACTATGTAACAACTGTTGTCAATGTGTCAAATATAAAAAGCACTATACAAAATGAAGGATACAGAATGAAAATTACATCTTGTATGTTTTGAAAGTATTCAAATTATGAACAGGTAATAGGTAGACTAATCTGAACAGAAGTAGTGTTGTAATTAAGTATTTAATAATTAAGTAATAGTCAGTAATAATAGTTTTGCTTACAATGATAGGAAGCGGCCTGAGGAGCAGTGGGTATCGCACAGATAAATGTAGTGCCGTCTGACACGACGAGTGGACCAGCCGTGCTTAATTTACTCTTGTCTTCAACCTGCCTTTCTGACCAGAGTACACTTCATATTTTTTGTATGACAAAATAAGCTAAATTCAAGTCCTTATTTACAACTTTGTCGCTTACAAAACTTCTCTACCCGAAACAAAACAAATTCTCACAGACCAACTTTTTCATGTCACGATTTAAAAACCACATATAAGTTTTAACTTTAACTTGTAAGGTATTAGTAATAAAATTATTTTACAACTTTAAATTGCATCATTACTGTTCAACACTAATGTTTTGTCTGCATGCGAAATTTTGAAATTTTTACTTCAACCTACGTTGGTCACACGACGCTTTTGGCCCCCACCAAGATGGCGGAGTTGGCTTCAGCTGCTGTATTGCTTGTTAGTGCCCATGGCCTTTCTAGGTTTTATATTATGTAATCGTTGGTTGCGACGGAGAAAAATACTTATTGATATTTATTTGGTCATCGATAAAAAAGACGCCAAAAACTTTAATTAAAAACATATGCTTATGATTTAAAGGGAAAATTATCAAACTATGTAATTGTATTTTTTTAAACTGATCTTAATCTCTAAAAAAGATTAGTCTCGGTGATCTTACCTCTCCTTATCTTTCACAGGAAATCTCAAGAAATGTAAATCAGGATTTCTTACACTACTATTAGGACACTGCAAATGATGACACTTTATTCCGCTGGACATAATCACTTAAAAACAAAATACTAATAATAACTTAATTTAAATGAATTACTTATTCTAAACTATATTAAAAAGGAAACACATAGCTGGTGTCAAACGACGAGTAACTAGGAAACAGTTTACGAAAGGGTCCGTTGTTGACAGGGGTAGTGACTAGTGAGTGAAAGTTGCAAATGTTTGTTTTGCGCGGAGGAAGTGAGAGAGAAATATTTTTTGTACAGTCCGGATCAAACGGGTCTGGTACAGTCAATCTTTGCTGCTAGCGCTCCTGTTGGTGAGTCGCCCAACTATTGTCTTCGAGTCGCTGAAAAGCGTAGACTTTTTCCCTATACCCCTGTGCTTCTTATAGTATTCTCTGTATTCATTGGAAATACTTAGAGGAGTGCAACTCTGGGCTATCTCTTAAAGTAAACGAAAACCAGTTTATATCCATGCTGAAATCATGGCAGCGGACAAAAGTCTACTAGCCGGGCTGATATCTCTTGACCTTGCCCAAGACATTCAGAAACTCTCCGTTTTTGTTCGACAATCAACAACTGTGTAACACTTAGTGCGTATTAATATTCTTTAATTATGATTTAGCAATGAAGTTGCATTGATACGTGTGCGCTATAAGTTTTCTTATTAAGTGAAAAATGTTGTTGTTCAGTGAAATGCATAAGCTTTCATTATTAAAGTGATTTCATGTCGAAATATCCAAACCTTCTGAGCCTGGTAATCAGTCTTATTTTCTACTTGGTGTAAGATGCTATTGGTTGTCCATATTTTTCCATACAAAATATGTCTTTGTAATTTCTGTCAGTCCAAGTATATATAAAATTTGTTATAAAGTAAATCCAGTAAATAAATAGCCTCTAGAACCTTTGGTCAAATTAAACTTTAAATAGCCTTAATTCATTTTTGAATAACATAAAACAGGTGAATAGTGATTTTCAAACGATTATAAGCGTTTTACTAATTAACAGCAATTGAGCTGAAACGTTTATTAAAGTAATGCAGTTTATTAAGTACGGTAACAGTTTATTGAGCAATTTTAAAGTATATGTGATATAATTGCACAAGTTGTACAAGTTTATACAACCTAAAACTTGCTTGCATTAAAGTTTTGAGTTACATGTACCTACGAATAAATTGACAACAATTGAATCAGTGAGTGGAAGAGGGGTAAAATTCCAAAAACCCTGTTTTTGGGAAATCAAAAAAAACATTCTAATTCTTACATTTATGTTTCTATAAAAAAACTTACCATTGAACATTTGTTCCTTAACTCATTGGCCTTAAATTTATGAAAAAAGACAAATTTTATCTCTGATAGTTACTTAGCAAAAAAAATAAAAATTGGTCATTGTTGTTTGGAATATTACCCCTTTTCCACTCAAAAGTAGGGAAAATTGGTAGAAAGTAAAATAATATCGGTATCAAAAGAAATATAATGTTACAATAGTTAAACTTACATTATACATTGTTTTCCATTTAATCATCTTCATAGCCATCATTTTCTTCAGCTACGTTAATAGTAGGCCAGGCGAGTCGTTCTTCGAAGAAAGCCTTTTGTTCATCCGGTATGTATTGCATTATTTTGCGAACATCATCGATCTTCTTTTTCTTAATAGGTACTTTTCCATTGTAAGCTTTTGTAGTAGGAAGAGGCACATCATTGGATTTACTGAGTTTGAATTTATAGTTCACAGGACTGTCAATAGATTTCGAACATTTCACAACACCTTTTGCTTCCTTTTTATACGTCAAGTGTAGGTATTGACTTATAGAAAACTTAACCTTTTGAGGTGGATTCCCAAAAGGAAAACTCTTTGGTGTCTTTTTAAAGTACTGAGGCCACCAATTCTTCACTTCAAGAATATCCTCAGTTTGGACATGATTTACAATATGATGAGGGCTATTCTTCTTTGCATTACAAATTATTTCAAGATACTGGTGAGGTGCGTAGATGCGATCAAATTTTTTGACTGCACGTTTAATAGTGCCAAAGGTTCTATCACAAGGCATAAAACTATGTCCTCTGACCGGAAAATATTGATGGATCTCTTTAAATCGCCCACTCATAGATAATGCCATTATCAGTCGACTCAATGTGTGGTTTCGGTTTTGACCACTTGTTGAATCGCAAAAAACGTGGAGTATCTCTACTTCTTTTGGAAGATGATTTGTAATAAAGTCCAACACAAAACTGGAGACCTCATTAGGGCCTTTGTTAGCTTCACCTTCCGAATAGTTGTAAAAAACTGACTGTTTTGTTTTTAAGTCTTGTATGTTGAATACATAGTACCACAACTTCCTTAAATAAAACATATCCTGTACTGGCATGAACGGCAATGGCAAATTTTGCATATAATCGAACACTATCCCATTCACTTTAGGGTCTGTTTTGCTTAGCTCTGTTATTTCCTTTAACTTAGTATAAAACTTACGTGCACGTCGCTTATGGACTAACAGCTCAGCAACGGCCACACGTTTCGCTGTTTCATTCAAGGTTGGTGACTTTATTTTGGTATTTAATTCTTCACAGGTTGGGCAAACATCTACCTGTGGACGCCCAAATCTAAATCCAAAGTTATCTTTAAAGTAACGTAAATAGTACTCATACTTCACTGTTCCTAATAGCTCAAAATGTTTTTCAATAAATAACTGGTACATTTTCGTTACCGAAAGCTCTGCATCCAGGTAAGTAATGGGATGAGATGAATAATGGGACACATGTTTTGGAAATGAGTCGATGTGGTTATGTATTTTTAAAACTATATCAGGAGCCAATACATTAGCTCTGTTGCCATGCATTCCATGGCCATCTTTTGGCGATTTACCTGCTTGCAAAAGTTGGGTCAAACGAGTTATAGCCTTGTTTGAAATAGAATGTAAGCTTCCGTAAGCCTGGCGACAAACCATTATTCTTTCATTACCTTTCATAGCAAAGTATTTAAATGAGGAAACAGCTTGTTTTGAGTCTGGTTTTTTAGGCCTATGTCGTTCAACATCAGACCTCACTATTAAACCTTGTAAATAAACATCTCGCTCATTTTTTGGCCTACCGTCATATAAATTACTTATAATAGCACTCTTTTCGTCTGCTGAAAAATTAGCCATACAACGATTCCGACAAGTACAATCTGTGCCAGTAGTTTTAGCCTCAACCAGCTTCCCCTTGTCAGTAACAAACTCTTCACCTTTGCTCCTTGCTATTTTCATCATTTCTTTAGTATGTAAATGTTTATTTACCTTGCCAATCTTGCGCCTAGGCTCTTCATGCTCCGAATCGGACATTTTAATATTAACAATTCAGTTAAATAAAACACTTCACTGTTATTATAACTGTTCACAAACTGTTCACTGTCCACAATGCCACCACTGTCTACTGTGTTATTATGAAGTGTAACATAACCTCAACAAGCAGCAAACACGATGACAAAACATGAGAATAAAAAGAAAACATCTGTCTACCCAGGATTCAATGCTACTATGTGATACTAGCGCTAAAACGATAATAAATTGAATTAAAAACAAATGTAATTCTATTTGGCTGAAAAAAGGGTAATATTCCTCTGAGCGCAGTGGCTTCAAACCGCGCGCGACCAACAATTGAGTGGAAGAAGGATAATATTCCAAACCCGTCTAGGAATGTTATCCTTCTTCCACTCAACCGAGATTTAAAACCCATCTTACTCCATTACAGAGTAGAGGAACTTGGTCTTTTTTACGCTCAACAGATGCGTTATGGAAATTGCAACAATTCTGCTATCTTGTTTTAATTTCGCATTTTTTGGAATTTTACCCTTCTTCCACTCACTGATTCAATTATTGGAATGCTCAATTTAAAAAAAAAATTTCTGTTATTTGTCTGCAGTGCTGCCAGACCTCCCAAGCAAAATTACCCTTAGTTAATACCAAAATTACCCTCAAATACCCTCATAAATTTAAAAGTTGCCTTGATTGCCATAGTACAGTATTGTAAACATAAATAATTTATGCTTACAATACTGTACTACGTAGTTATAAGTTATGTACAAATATGGACCTTTACATTCATTATGTATTATTATACACCAAGTTAATCATTAATGTAAAGGTCCATACATATGTGATTTGTCTCAAGTTAGCTGTTGATTTACTTCCGGTGTTACCAATTTTACTTCCTGTAGGAAGATATAATTTTCAACTGGATTTGAGAGCTGGATTTCTAAGTTCGTTTTTAGAGAAAAACTATAAAAGTTAGCTACCTGAGAAATTCAAAATATAGACATAATTGAACAATATTATGGTAGCTATAACTAAAAATTCATAAGGGTATAAATATACTTTATTTTTTTTACAATGCAAAAGTAAAATATTCTTTAAATTACAAAATTAAAATGTTTGAAAATAATTATATTTTTACAAATGAATTTTACACTCCTCTCGTACGCTCAATCAACTAGCAATAGCATTAACATTAACACAAACACTACTGGTAACTGTGCCGATGTATAAACAAAAACTGTTGTTGTGTAACTGTAACCTCAAATTGATTTACTTTGATTTTCCCGCTCACTAACTCTACGCTGGACAAAGCTAGACAAACAACTTAGGCATTGTCCTGCGTTAGCGACGGGGTGCGAGCGACGCGAGCGACGCGAGCGACGAGCGATTCGGGCGCGCGACCGTTGTGTCCTGTGTGAGCGATCTGGCGATGAAAGCGTAAATAAGGCCAGTCAGCAATATTACTTAAAATATGTGCTTGCTCAAGAATTGTGTAGGAAACCGACTAATGATATTTATTTAGAGAGGACTTGTTACGGAGAATATCACCACCTGTTCCATAAACTGAAAACCTGTCAAAATGAACCTGAGTTGTTTCATTCATATACTGGAATGCTACCAAGCACATTTTTTTATATCGCTGATGCTATACGAGGTGAAATAAAATATAAAGAAAGGAATTTCCAAAAAAAAATCTCCGTGGAAGAACGACTGTTGCTGACTCTAAGGTAAGAGAATTAACTAGCTGGATTTGTATATGCATAGTAATGTAATTGTGTTATAATAGTACACATGTGATATAAAAGTAAAAAATATAAATTAAATACGTCCGAAAATTGAACAAAGATGCCCAGTTTTAACATGACATTCAAAACCAATGTGAAAAGTAAATGATATACAATACAAAAGTTGAAAATATAACATTAAATGCATAAAAAAGTGACAAAGAAAAAACCAGTGACAACTAATTGTAGATCTACGCCGTATCTGATGCACTCAGGAAATGCGCAGTATGAACAAGCGACGGAGCGACCGAGGCGATTTGAAACAAATATTTTGTTCTTGTCGCGTCGCGCAAACATCGCTTTATCGCTCTGATCGCAGTGTAGGACACTCCTGGGAGATAACCCAGTTTGTTATTTTCGCGTCGCTCGCATCGCTCGCGTCGCTCGCACCCCGTCGCTCACGCAGGACAATGCCTTAGGCTGGGGCCACACGGTCCGGTTTCTCGGGATCAAGTTGTTGCGGGCACACGGTCCCGGCAAAACGCACTTCCGCCCTTGGAACACTGCCTGTAATATTATTCAGTTTAGGACTTTACACTTAGTAGAAACGTAAAAACTTGTGTTTTCATAATAAGAATTTGAAATTGGTTTATATTTTTATACAGTTCTATTTAGAACTAAATTACAAAACTTTTGTAGATTTTAAAAAATTACAAAAAATGTTTACGAATTTTTATGTAGGCCTAAAGTTTAACTTTTTTCTTTCGTTACTTGAACATTTTTTGTTTCTTGAGTTAATAACTTTGTAATATAATTAATCAATTTTTTACTGGTACATATGAATTCTTTGAACCTTTCTCTACAAAAAAGCTATATAACACTTTTGGATTGGTTTATAATTACTGTATTTGGCGAATTTTTGAAAATGTAACTTACTTGCAACACGCACCGAAATGGCTTGGCATATCAAAAAATTAACATCGACAATTGTAGGGTTAAAAATCTATTTTTCATTTTTAGTTTATATTTTTGAAAATTATTATTAATTATATGATTCAAAATCACTATGCATTACAATACTTAACCTAAGCCATTGTAGACTATGCGCAATCTCGCATTTAGGTTGGGTGGGAACTTTGTTGATAGCAGTAAAGTTACTGGCCTGTTTATTTAAATGTTATAGTAGTGCTATCAGTCCTTAGCAATCCTTTTAGAAGTCTTTATATCGTTTACAGCTGTTTCACCTTTTCATTTTCAGGCATCATCAGAACGAATACACAAAAAACACTTCTCACAATTACACTTATAAGCAGAGATTAATTTGGTATTTAACACATAAATAAATAAAAACACAAAACGACACTTGGTAAAACATTTAAAACACTTGTTAAATTTATTTAAGTCACAGTATGCGACTGTCATCAAGTCGATCATATCACACTTTATGTCTATCTATTTTGTGTCTTTATTTATTTTTTATTTTATTTTTGTGTTAAATATCATATTAAACTCTGTTTATAAGTGTAATTGTGAGAAGTGTTTTTTGTGTATTCGTTCTGAAGATGCCTGAAAATGAAAAGGTGAAACAGCTGTAAACGATATAAAGACTTCTAAAAGGATTGCTAAGGCAAGTATAAATAATAATATTATATATAATAGCAATGGGATATGGCTACAATTACCATAATGAATTTTATATTGTATTTATACATATATTGTTTATATATATATATCAAATTTCATCTAAATCGAATATATGTTTTTAGAGAAAATAGATTTTTACTGACGACATGTTCAGTTTAAATTTTAAATTACCACTATATTTATAATCTCAGTTAATTTATATTTTTTTAACAATCATTATCATAATCACTGTCACTAGGAATGTCTACAAACATGTACATTAATGTGGGGTGGGTTTAAATGTACATTTTCAATTAGTTTGTCCATATCAAACACTTTGGTGTTGACAAAACACAACAAGAAGCAATGCAACGCAACGGACCCGAATAACCGGATTGTCTGAACGTAAACTTAAAAATGCACGTGTTTTGTATCTCCTTCCCGTTTCTCGGGATCATGCAGTGCGGCAACACCATCCGTTGGAAATCGGGATGTCCGTTTTCGACGGACTGTTTGAACGCGCCAATTTAAAACCTTGTGCTGTCTTCATCCCGATTTTCGGGATCCCGAGAAACCAGACCGTGTGGCCCCAGCCTTACTCCATAAAGTTAACATAGGCAGGAAACAGGAAACAACCTTATAGTAAACAAACTACTCCTACACCTTCTAAATTTAGTTTATTGAAATACTGACAAAAAAGCTTAATAATTTGAAAAATACCTCAAAGTTAAGTAATTTTATTTTCTAAATTTATGTACTGTATTTAATGGTTTTGTTAAAAAATACCCTCAAAAGTCACTTTTATAATACAAAAAATATGTATATTTAATTTAGAAATGAGGCAGTGTAGGCCTGGAGTGTCAAAATTAGCTAGCTCAGCACCCAATAAAGAAAAATATATGTTACTTAAAGTAAGCCAAATTATTCTATAGACATATTAAGTTGTAAAAGTAAATTAGCCTTTAATAAATACGGTATTAAAAACAGTTCAATGTCGACAAGGTTTGTATTGTATTAAACGAGCCTTTTATTTTAACTAAACATTGAAACTATTGTTGATACAAAATCCAGAAGAACTAATTGAGGTGGATAAGTACGGTGGTTGTTTATTTTTGAAATCAAATGAAGTTAGCCATTTTGTTGTATGTAACTGGTAGATGATTAAACTGATGTTGTTAAGCTGTTGGTGTATATCTTGCACCAGTCATTACGAACTACATCAAACAGTATTGCCAGATTGAGGGTTATGAAACTAAGTTTATTTATTTATTTCCTTGAAATAGTTTTTTTTTAAATATAAAATACAAAAACAATGTTGGCTAACGATTCTAAATTGTATAGTAAAATTTATCTGTTTAAAATTTATAAATAAATATTTCTCATTGGTACAAATTTGTATTAACATCTTTTTACAACTATTGTATAAGTTGTACATTGAATGTTATATGTTGCAGATTGTAAATTCTAAACAAAATATTTTGTAATTATTAATTAATTTTGAGGAGCGATTTTTCTTTTACATTTAATAATAAGGGAGGGTTAACTTTTCTTTAAAATATAAGGGGAGCATTTTATAAATCATATAATTTTTTTGTAATTAAGGGCGCATAAACTTTGTAATTAAGGGTGAATATTTTTTGTGAATAATGGCGTATTAACGTTATTTGTTAAACAATAAATTAATTGTTATTAAATCTGCATTTCACTTAATTTCACCCAAATAAGTGAATTGTGTTATTGTAAGGGGTGTACTAAGAGCATCTGACCAGTTTGGTGATCTTATAACTGAGGTAAGAAGTAATTTGTTTTTATTTGTTTTTTTTAGTGACTTGTGCAGCCTTTAGGGTACAGTAGGTTTTCCAAATTTTCTTTTTTGTAGACTGCAACAATATTTAGTCTCATATGAAAAGTATGTTTCTAGTGATGAGAATCCGTTTGATGATGATAGAGTGCAGATTATGACCCTGAAAAATCCGATGACGATAGTGCAATTAGTCTACAAACCCGTGAAACAAATTCTTTCTAACTCTAGGCCAACAAATAATTTTGAGAATGACTGTGACACACTATACAATAAAAGTAATAATCCTACTATTATCAGTAAAAATGAGGTTGATTATTCTTTTACCGTTGACAACGATCTTGAAATTGAGTCACAAAATGATGAACGACTTCACCTTGTTAGAATACAAGGCAGGCTTAACAAAATCACTAAAACGCCCAAATATAAATAATGGACTGGTAATTGTAATTTAGTTGACCTGCAGTTCACAAAAACCATTGAACTTCTTGTATCCATTTCAGGTTGACTATTTTGAATTGTTAGTACTGTAGAAAGTAGAAGTTTTATTTTTAGACAAAATTGTAAAAGATTCAAACAGCTATGCCCTTGAAACCTTTTTAAATAGATCAGACCTTACTGAGAAATCTAGACTTAATAAATGGTAGTTTAATGACGTACCTTTATTGATAAAACGTCAATTAATATTCCTTTTTCTGTTTTTCCTCAATAGATGAAAAGTTTTGATCTATTAATTTCAGATCATTATCAAATCAAATATTACACTAGTTGTGTTAGTTGGAACTTCGTTAAAATAAACACATAGCACATTTAACACAAACACAAAGCAAACACGAAACATTTAAAAAACTTGAAACATGGAATGAATTTCATGAATTATTCACGTAAGTATAGATCGTGGACATTTGAAATTAATTGATCGAAACCGGTCATCTGTGAAGGAAAGACAGAAAATGGAATAGGAATTGACGTTTTTTCAATAACGGTGCGTTATTAAACTATTAATATATTCTATTCCGGAGGCTAAACCATCTAAAATTAATTAATAAATGGACTGATGTCAATGTCAGTGAGTAGAAAATATTTTTGGGATTGGTTTTACACATGGGAGCAACCCCAGGCTCTCTGATTACTGGAAAACAGACCCACTATTATTGTCTGTGTTTCCACAATATTTGAATCGGGACGGATTTTTCCTGATTCTACGATAAATACATTTCAGCAAAGACAGTGAAAACAATGATAGATTGTACAAAATAAGCCCTGTTATAAATTATCTCAACAATCGAATTTCTAAAAATTTACTAGGTACCCATATAAAGAATTGAGTCTGGATGAAGCCGAGATTTTGTGGTGAAGTCGTTTACTTTTTCGTCAATATATAAAAAATCAAAGTCATAAATTAAATATGGAATCAAAATCCACTATTTTCTTATGATGCTTTTAACTCATACAGTCTGTTCAATAAGCACAGTGCAACAGGAAAATTTACACTGAACGATTTTCGACTTGAAATCATAAGACGGCTTCCGGCAGAAGAAGTAGCTATCAACCTGCGAATACTTAGCCCCAGAAATGTGGAACAAACTTCTAAATGTCAAGTAGGCAAAAAACGGACGAGTGATAAGCATAGGTGTTGCGTGGACTATTGTTTTGGGGGGAGGGGCACAACGAGTCAACGGCTGATCTAAAAGTTTGATTGGGGGAGACAAAATAGGGAACACCCGTAGGCTAGAACAAATTTGGGTTTTGATAGTGTAAAACAACTTTTAACGTTACAATTTTAATTTTGAACCATTGACTGTTAAAGGAAATTCGAGAATGGTTAAACTGGTCCGATGGTCAATATTTTGGGGTTAAACTGGTCCGACGGTTAGCGCCAGGGCTGAGGGAAGCTGGCCCAGTAGTACAAAATCAATATCAAGTTTCAACTTAAGATAGTTCTACCAATCATTAAAGTAATATGACCTTTAAAATAATTAAATAAGTAATTGAATATGTTAGGTTAGGTCTCTGCTGCACATTTCAGAAGAAATTGAAGGTTTCTTCTTTTAGCGTTGCTCACAGTGGCGTAAATAACACCTCCTCAACCCGGGGCGCCGCGACCCGGCCACTTAAAAAAATATTATAAAGGAATTCAAAAAATAAAATGTAGTAAACACATTATCATCAAAATAAATTTGACAATGAACAATATTTCATAAAGATATCTTAATAAAACTGTTCCAGAAATAATATAACCAACGATCATAAGTCTGAAACCGTAATCATTGTGGTTGCCAATCTGTACTAGCAGTTAGCAATAATTCCTGCTAAACTTAAGTAATTAATAAGCGAACTATTTGCTCCCCCATCAAACAAATGTATTTCATTGATGTAAATGTATAACCACCAAGTGTTAAGCTAGGCGCATATTGGGACGTGATTGCTTTTGAGCTTTTCACTCAACGTGGCATAGCGCGACTTTTTGTAACATACGTAAATGAAAGGATTAGTGCATATTGGTAACGCGATGCTACGCAGCGCGACTTGCATGGCACGACAGACATGTGGCTCAGTGGCAGTGACACAGTTTCTCGCGTCACACGTCTCACGAGTTCAATACCTATTACTCTACTGTCGCTCAAAGGTTTTGGTGTCCAGTTGTGCATTTTCCATTATCACATTTTTCAGATGTTGGCCTTGTAAAAGCTGATAGAGGCCTAATTAATTATTTAAAAAATGTTGAAAATAAAATTGAATTTATTTGAATAATAAAAGCTTAATTTTCAATAATTATTAAAAAAAAAATTTATTATTAATAAAATAACTATCATAAAATAATTTTTAATAAATAAACATGTCCTCTGAATTGATTAATAAATATATTTTGTTAATGAATTAAACAATATGTTTGTGTTTATATTTTCTCTGCATTTTAGTATGAAATAATTTTTAATAAAATATTTGGCGTTTGACATTAACCCTGTAAAATTAAAAAAAATATGTCTTCATAAAAGTCATAAACTAACAAGTGCAAATATTTAAGGTATGTATAAAGAACATAATATTATGTATCATCCCGTGCACTTCTGTGAGTTTCGGTTCATCCGGAAGTTGTTAGTAAAAACAGCAAGTAATTCTGAAGTCATTTAAAATTTTATTTTAGAACTAATAAACATAGTTTTATCCGTGAATCATTCATTTTAAACATTCTAGAAAATAAAATGATGTAAAATACACGTTTCTATTGGACGAGAGTTGGGAGCAACTGCGTTGTAATATGCGTCATGTCATCCACACGCGTCAATCGCGTCCCAATATGCGCCTAGCCTTAGTGATGAGTGCGTAGTGTGTACCAACGTCATCAATATGATAGACAAAGACAAAACATAATCCTTCAAAGTATAAGCCCGCCCTCATGCTATCAACCTTACACGTTAACCGACAAGTATTTTCACATGAAGAAAAATAAAAGGTTTTAAATAAATGTAATTATAACAACTTACCAGATTTTTGTAAATAATAAACCTTAATGTCTTTCAAAGTTGCAGTCTTTCTTTAACTTTTGAAGATGGTAAATTAGTTTAAACTTAAAGCTTGCATGTTATTTTGAGTGTGATACTTCATAGTTTGGTTATGTAAAAAAAAGCCCTATACTTAAATTAATTTACTTTCATTTCAATTCAATTGAGTTGAGAGTAAAAATAATATCTAATTACTACTATGTATAAGACCGTGGGGTGAGATTGCTTACGGGTGGAAGTGGGTCATCTAGATCCGACAAGTTGCGACTTCTTTTTTTTTTTTGAAGGGGCGCCATTCTTGTACCTGCGGGGGGATGTCAATCAATGTAGTTACGCCACTGGTTGCTCAAGTTTTTTTTATGCAACTGTCATCGTCTCGGGTGATATTGTCAGTCACGGGATTGGGAGCAGGTGCAATCTCTGTTCTGATCAATTTAGCAGGTGGTTTCAGACTTTAGTAATGTGTAGAAATGTATTCCTAATTATAGGTTGGGACACGGTTCGTGGAACTCATTTGCGCCGAACATACTTTTCTTCTAGAAAATCACCCCTTCTGACCAGATTGTGTCCTGTCACCTTTTTAGTATTTAAATATCTCATAAACTACTAATTTAAATCTCCTTTCAAGGAACATGGAATACATTGCAACCCAATAAACACTTGTACGAGTACTACACTACGCTGCGACTGTATCTAAGAAAACTGAATCTGAGATTAGGATATATCTATTGGTTTATGGGGGTTAGCGACTCCGTCAGGAAATATAATCTCTAGCTGCCTACTGCCCTTCAGACCAGTTTAACCCCGACCCTTCTCTACCGAACAAAAATACCTTTGAAAATCGGACCAGTTTAGCACAACCCGGAAAATCTGTGTTATGTTTTCCCTTACGAACAATGCATTTAAAGTTAGGATTGAGGCAGTCAAGGCTCATTTCCTTGCAGTTTTCTTGATTCAAAATGTTTCAAATGAATAAATCGTTCAATTGAAATAAAATTATTTTACTATGCAAAAATACTAATTGCATTTATGGGAGTATCGGTTAAAATCAATTATGTGTATACTACATAACTTGTATAAGAAAATAAAACTTGTTGGTATGGTTTTTCGTATAAAAATCAAAGAACTTTTATTCTGAAACTACACAATCGTATCCTTATTCCTTCAGGAAAAGTAATTTTAAACAATTATCATTGGTTGTACGTAAAATCCGTATACAAACAAATCCGTATTTGTTGTAATGTTAATTTTTTTACAATAATTAAGAATAACATTGAAGCCAAACTAAGTTTCATAATTAAACAATTCTTATATTTTATAAAAAAATCTTTATGTACACATTAATCGCAGGTAGCAAAGGGTAACCCGGAATTGCGCCGAAAATGCAGTCCTAATTACAGGGTCGAAAAAGGTTCTCTCTGGCATGCGCCGCCAGGCTAGCCCAGGTATGCGGTCGATTTCACAACAATAGCATTGTTTTGAACAAAATATGACGGGTTTAAAGGAGGAAGAGTATATTGGAAATAAATTATTGCTGTAGGTATATGGCGAAATAGTCGTAACAAGTTGAATAAGATAAACTATTGTTAGGGAATAACCTAACCTAACCCAATCTAACCTAATCTAACCTTGTTTGTTGAGTGGTATTACTTTTGCTTGATTTCATGGGTAGAATCACATTCTGAATTTTTGGAGTACATTTTTAAGTATGGCACATCATATGGCATAACATATGAATGGGGCAGTTTCTCAGAAATACAATTACAAAGGAAAATCCGCAGCGGCGCAATCCCGGTGCGATTTGGGGGGGGGGGGGGGGGGTAGATTTTGGTGGCTGCGCAATCCCGGTAGGCTACCTGGAACTTTCGGCGCAATCCCGGTGGACCGTTAATCTCAATGGCATAAGCCTTCTTTCTCTCAGGTCGTTTAGAAAATCGGGGAGGGGGTGTCGCACAGGATTACAAACCTTCAACGAGTTATCACTACTTCATTCAGTCCGTAAGTTTAGCCAAATGATATCTCATTGTAAGTAAATGTAAAAACGATTAAATTAGAAAATAATTTGAACGATATCCTTAATAAGTTAAAATAAACAACGTAGTAAAAACATCTTGTCATAAATGACTTTAAAAAGAGAAAGAACTTTACAAATAGAAGACATTAAATTATTTGTGTATTCGCCACAAACATAAACTAATGTTAAATTTAGATACTGGGGGCAGCGGACCCATAGGTCTACATATTTTATATATGTATATAGGCCTAACTTATATTGACTATATTTTAACATACAGGTAAGAGTTTTGCATATTTGAAGCAAATTATAAAAGTATATTGGAAAATAGCAATGCAGCTCCAGGGGAAAGTTTTATAACACTACTGGTAGCACTGAGCGAGTTAAGGTAATATAATTATTATTCTATTTTTAGGGTAAAAGTAAAATTATAGTTATTATTAAAAGTAGGCTATTAATAGATTAAACATATTGGCTCATAAAAATGGCAATAACTCGAAATCCGCCATTGCTCAAATTAAAAAAATATTTTGTATGCAAATACAGTAGAATGAACATTTCTAAAATACATTTCCATTGACAATATAGGTTTCAGTCAAGACATTAATAAATTATGTAAAATAAGAAGGAAACACATAGAATATTATACAAAATTTACTGGCTTAAAGCATTCATTTTCAATAACTTACAAACAGTTGCAGCACTGAAATTCACGGTATCCGATAGCGGGATATTGTAAATGTCTATAGAATTTTCACTCATTTATCTGTCGATCACATATGATTAGTCGATCGAATGACTGAAGTTGATTTCTCAAATTTGTTTAAACAAACATACCGTACTTAAATTATTTTGATACAAAACTAACATCCAATGGTAGTAATACGATTAGTATAACCAAATAATAATCCAGTGGTAGTAAGCCAAGTAATACGCTTACTTCAACTATGTCCAAACCAAATCAAAGCAACGTGAGTTCCGTGTTCCGCGTTAACGACCTCTCACGCGACCTTGCTACTATTTCCGTATTTATAGTATACTTCCTGTCGGTCTTGCTGGTCAATACCTTTACATATAAAACACTAACTCTAACAAATAATATACTGAATATATTCAGAAGCCCCGGATTAATCATAACACTTGCGCATGGCTTTCGGGTCCTTTGACTCAGTAAAAAAAAAAGCCTCCAGACGAAGCTCAGGCGAGGCTGATACATGGTGAGGCGAGACAGAACAAGACATGACAAATGCACCATGCACACTCTCGCCTTCAGCTGGTCTCGCCCTGCCTTGCCGAGAGTAAACTGCTGGCTCTACAATTTCCCTTACATCTGTCAATCTCCCGTACATGCCAAGCCCAATAGAGCGCCTGCTTCACTCACTCCACCCTCACTACGCCACTGGTCAGAGCACTTTCTCACACACAAGCGGAAGTATAACGGGTGTTCCCAAATGACATCCATTAGCGCCAAGGAGAGGAGGGAGGTAGGCTAAATTTGATGCCTACGTTAAAAGTGTTGGGGCAGGTGTACAATACAATAGGGAACCTGATGATGCCGGTAATCAACAGCAGCCTGCATTCTTACAAATATACTTCCTTGGTGTTGACAACAATAACAGAGACATTATATGCGAAAACGTCCCAGGTGTTATGCCAGAGCTAGTGAGTGAGTTGCAGAATTAGTGAATCACCACAACAGAACTTTAATTCTGCTATGGAGTAAGTTACCAAGGACAAACCAGACTTTCAAATGTTAACCAATGCTAAAAGTAAGCCCATGCATGCACATAGAGTTCGCTTTAATGTTACGACAACTAAGGAGGTTACCATCTTGATTATGAGCCAAGAGTTTGATAATATAGACATTGTCCTTCACAGCAGAAGTAGTAGGTTAGTATGAATTAGTGAGATGCACCGTTCATACGATTCTCTTCAGTAGTATAGAAACAGGGGTTCTGGCTCAAATCTGACCTTTTGACCCCAGGTCACCTGACCCTTGACCCCAAAGGTCAAGATGTGAAAATAAGCGTCCGCGCGCGAGACTAATTGGCGCCAAGCCAAAAGCCTAAATTGCGCAATCATTGAAAAATCAACCAATCAGAGTTCAGGATTCAGTTACTTAGGCCACGCCCACCGACCAATCAGAGCCGATTTCACATTACGGATAAAAAAATCGTTACGTTCGATCAAATTAACGCTTGGTCGCGTAAAAATATACGGATCGTTAAAATTTACGATCCGTTGGTAAAAATATACGGATTGTTAAAATTAACGATCCGTTGGTAAAAATATACGGGTCGTTAATAAAATGGATCACGTTTATGTAAATAGTTCTGGTTCGTTAAGGAAATGTTACGGGTGATTGATAAAAAGTTACGCTTCGTTGGTAAAAATATACGGATTGTTAATAATATAATGTTAACATTGTCTTAATTACATTTGCATAAAAAAGTGATATAATGTGGTTCGTTAAGAAAATGTTGCGGGTGATTGATGAAAAGATACGCATGGTTGGTAAAAATATACGGGTCGTTAATAAAAAGTTACGGTAAAATTCACAAACGGTAAGTTCTATGACCACCAAACTTCATCCAAGGTATGTTGACCACATGTTGTGCGGGTTGCATAACCGAAAAAATGAAGGGGCAAAATATTTTAAAATTCAATATCTCTAGAACCGTTTATCCGATTTTTACCAAAATTAAACTAAAGAGTTTCCTAACACGAGCTATAAACATTCGTGTTATATTGGTTGCATAACCAAAAAATATAAGGAGCAACATATTTTAAAATTCGATAACTCAAGAACAGTTGATCTTTTTTGATCGAACTTAAACTAAAGAGTTTCCGAACACATCCAAGGTATGTTGACCACATTTTGTGCGGGTTGCATAACCAAAAAATGAAGGGGCAAAATATTTTAAAATTCAATATCTCTAGAACAGTTGATCCGATTTTGATCGAACTTAAACTAAAGAGTTTCCTAACACAAGCTCTAAACATTTGTGTTATATGGGTTGCATAAAAAAAAAAAATATATAAGGAGCAAAATATTTTAAAGTTTGATAACTCAAGAACAGTTAATCCGATTTTGATCGAACTTGAACTAAAGAGTTTCCTAGTACTGTTAATGACAGCGTTAAGTAAGAGTACAGAGTCTGTTGCAAAATTCTCATAAAACTGTTATAACGTATATCTATTTTATATAAAACAATCTGATCAATTTGAAAACGATAGCAATGCAATCTAGTATTATTAAAACGTATCTTTAACTCATGTTAATGACGGTGTCTAAATGTTAAGTAAGAGTACAGAGTATGTTTCAATATTCTTATAAAAGTGTTATAATGTATATCTATTTCATAAAAAGCATATAACGATTTTGCAACCTACTCTGTACTCTTACTTAACACTTAGACACTGTCATTAACATGAGTGTAAGTTACGTTTTAAAAACACTAGATTGCGTTGCTCTTGATTTAAAATCGATTGAATTGTTTTATACAAAATAGTTGTACATTATATTAGAATTTTATAAAAGCATATAATAATTTTGAAACGTACTCTGTACTCTTACTTAACACTTAGACACTTTCATTAACATGGTTTAAGACACGTTTTAAAAACACTAGATTCAGATGCTCTCGGTTTAAATTCGATTGAGTTGTTTTATATAAAATAGCTCTACATTACAGTGTATATTATAATTGTATATAAATAACAAATACATTATAACACTTTTATCAGAATATGTAATTTTGAATATACTTTGTACTCTTACTTAATTAACATATGTTTAAGTCACGTTTTAAAAACACTAGATTGCATTGCTCTCGGTTTAAATCGATTGAGTTGTTTTATATAAATTAGTTGTGCATTATATAAGAATTTTATAAAATCATATAACACTATTATGTGAATATGTAATTTTGAAACATACTCTTGCTTAACAAGCACATGTTAATGGCGGTGTCTACAATATAATATTTACATTGTCTTAAACAGTATGATTCAAAAGTTTAATTACATTTACAAAAGTGTTATAATGTATATTTTTTGTATAAAACAACTCGCTCAATATAAAACAAGAGCAACGCAATCTAGTGTGTCTAAAAGTAACGTAAACACATGTTAATGGAGGTGTCTACAATGTTTAAAATTGACACAGTATGTTTCAAAAGTTTAATATAAAGTGTTATAATGTATATTTTTTTTATATAAAATTCATTTTATATAAAACATGACCGTGTCTAAGTGTTAATTAAGAGTACAGACTATGTTTCAATATTATCATAAAAGTGTCATAATGTACATCTATTTTATATAAAACAATTCTATCAATTTTAAAACGGGAGCAACGCAATTTATTGTTATTAAAACGTAACTGAAACACATGTTAATGACGGTGTCTTTGTGCTATAGTAAGAGAACAGTATATGTTTCAATATTCTCATAAAAGTGTTATGATGTGAATGTTATTTATATAAAATTCTAATAAAATATAAAGCTATTTTATATTAAACAATTCGATCAATTTGAAAACGAGAGCCACGAAATCTAGTATTTTTAAAACGTATCTTAAACACGTGTTAATGATCGTATCTAAGTGTTAAGTTAGAGTACAGAGTATGTTTCAATATTCTCATAAAAGCGTTATAATGTACATCTATTTCAAACAATTCGACCAGAGCAACGCAATCTATTGTTTTTAAAATTTGACTTCAACACATGTTAATGACGGTGTTCAAATGTTGTAAGAATATAGAGTATGTTTCAATATTCTCATAAAAGTGCTATAAAGTATAAAAATTTTATATAAAATTATAATAGTAACGCAATCTGTTATTTTGAAAAGTGCTAAGTGTAGATATTTTTTATATAACATTCAAATATAATGTACAACTATTTTATAACTATTGTATATAAAACAACTCAATCGATTTTAAAACGAGAGCAACGCAATCTGGTGCGTATAAAAGTAACGTAAACACATGTTATGGAGGTGTCTACAATATTTAAACTTGACACAGTATGTTTCAAAAGTTTAATTACATTTTCATATAAAGTGTTATAATGTATATTTTTTTAAATAAAATTAATTTTATATAAAACAACTGGTTCAATATAAAAAGAGAGCAACGCAAACTAGCGCGTCTAAACGTCATAAACACATGTTAATGGCGGTGTCTACAATATAATATTAACATTGTCTTAAACAGTATGATTCAAAAGTTTAATTACATTTACAAAAGTGTTATAATGTAAATGATTTTATAAAATTCATTTTATATAAAACAACTGTTTTATACTGGATACTCTTCGTTCGCTAGCTCCGGTTGTTTAGATACATGTGTTTAGAAACATACTGTATTAGAATTTTATATAAAAACATATAACACTTTTATGTGAATATGTAATTTTGAAACATACTCAGTACTCTTACTTAACACTTAGACACTGTATTTAACATGAGTTTAAGATACGTTTTAAAAACACTAGATTGTGTTGCTCTCGTTTTAAATTCAATCGAGTTGTTTCATATGAAATAGTTGTACATTATACTTTTTTATGTGAATATGTAATTTTAAAAACACCACCATTAACATTAGATACATTTTAAAAACACTGGATTGCGTTACTCTGGGTTTTAAATCGATTGAGTTGTTTTATATAAAATAGTTGTACATCATATTAGAATTTTATAAAAGCATATAACGATTTTGCAACCTACTCTGTACTCTTACTTAACACTTAGACACTGTCATTAACATGAGTGTAAGTTACGTTTTAAAAACACTAGATTGCGTTGTTCTTGATATTAATTATATTAATAGATTGAATTGTTTTATACAAAATAGTTGTACATTATATTAGAATTTTATAAAAGCATATAGTAATTTTGAAACGTACTCTGTACTCTTACTTAACACTAAGACACTGTCATTAACATGGTTTAAGACACGTTTTAAAAACACTAGATTCAGTTGCTCTCTGTTTAAATTCGATTGAGTTGTTTTATATAAGATAGCTGTACATTATATTAGAATTGTATATAAATTACAAATACATTATAACACTTTTATCAGAATATGTAATTTTGAATATACTTTGTACTCTTACTTAATTAACATATGTTTAAGGCACGTTTTAAAAACACTAGATTGCATTGCTCTCGGTTTAAAATCGATTGAGTTGTTTTATACAAAATAGCTGTACATGAAATAAATAACATAATACATTATAACACCTTTATGAGAATATGTAATTTTGAATATACCCTGCACTCTTACTTAATTATCATATGTTTAAGATACGTTTTTAAAAACAATAGATTGCGTTGCTCTCGTTTTAAATCAATCGATTTGTTTTATATAAAATAGTTACATATACTATAACATGAAAATATTGCACTAAATATTCATATAATTAGTTATGTGAATATGTAATTTTGAAAACACCATCATTAACATAAGATAAGTTTTAAAAATACGGGATTAAGTTGCTCTTGGTTTTAAATAGATCGAGTTGTTTTATATAAAATAGTTGTATATTATATTAAAATTTTATAAAAGCATATAACAATTTTGAAACGTACTCTTACTTAACACTTAGACACTGTCATTAACATGAGTGTAAGATTCGTTTTAAATACACTAGATTGCGTTCAAACTAGACCAAACTTTAAAATATTTTGCTCCTTATATTTTTTTTTGTCATGCAAACCATATAACACAAATGTTTAGAGCTTGTATTAGGAAACTCTTTAGTTTAAGTTCGATCAAAATCGTATCAACTGTTCTAGAGATATTGAATTTTAAAATATTTTGCCCCTTCATTTTTTCGGTTATGCAACCCGCACAACATGTGTTCAACATACGTTGGATGAAGTTTGGTGGTCATAGGACTTACCGTTTGTGAATTTTACCGTAACGTTTTATTAACGACCCGTATATTTTTACCAACCATGCGTATCTTTCCATCAATCACCCGCAACATTTTCTTAACGAACCGCATTATATCACTTTTTTATGCAAATGTAATTAAGACAGTGTTAACATTATATTATTAACAATCCGTATATTTTTACCAACGAAGCGTAACTTTTTATCAATCACCCGTAACATTTCTTTAACGAACCAGAACTATTTACATGAACGTGATCCATTTTATTAACGACCCGTATATTTTTAAAAACGGATCGTACATTTTAACGATCAGTATATTTTTACCGACCAAGCGTTAATTTTATCGAACGTAACGATTTTTTTATCCGTAATGTGAAATCGGCTCTGATTGGTCGGTGGGCGTGGCCTAAGTAACTGAATCCTGAACTCTGATTGGTTGATTTTTCAATGATTGCGCAATTTAGGCTTTTGGCTTGGCGCCAATTAGTCTCGCGCGCGGACGCTTATTTTCATATCTTGACCTTTGGGGTCAAGTGTCAGATTTGAGCCAGAACCCCTGTTTCTATACTACTCTCTTCAGTATTACCTGATGTTCGAGAAGATGGCTATTACACCACCATCCCTCAGCATGACTTTAACACCAAAGCACCTTTATGAAAACAGAGTCTGCTGCCAACTTTATAACTACAGAGAATGGAACGTGATGGGGGAGAAATCGTAGCCTATATATGGTTGTTCCGCAACCTTCTTAACAAATCCCTGGTTGATACATAGGTGAAAATCGAAAACATGAATTGGATTTGTAACACCAGAAAAAATTGAGAAGTGAAGAAGAGTATGTGTACTTTAAAGATGCCATTTCAAATGCCGATGGCAGTTGTTGGAATTTGACAAGGTTGTTGTGTTGCTGTCATCTTTCACATGAGGTTCCCGCTACACTCATGAGAGAACTCAAGATGCTAAGACTTATGTAAGTCATTTCGGTCGGCCAGATCTTTTCATAACATTTACTTGCAATAATAAATGGCCCAATAGGTATTGAGTTCTTGAAACAACGCCAAAACCTCTATAATAGGCATAACATAATAAGAAGATCATAAAGTTCATTACTAAAAGTCATAGGCAACACCAGCTGTCATATGTATTCTGTGAAGTGGCAGAAATGAGGCTACCACCATGTTCACATTTTTCTGTTTACTGGAAGAAAATATAAGGCTTGAATCCATTGACAAAGTGATCAGTGCAGGACCAGGAAATAAACACTTCTTTCCATTAGATTGTCAAAACGACTATGATCCATGACCCAAGTGAACTCAAATTGCGAGTTGGAAGGAACTTGCACTAAAAATTATCCTTGTTATCAATACCGCAGGAGATACCCTGAGTATGACATGTTCACTGTCAACATCAATTGTGTCTATCTTTATAATCGATGGGCACCACGTTACAACCCCATTCTGTCTCGCACCTTCTCGGCCCATATTAAGGTTGAGTACTGCAACACTGTTAAATCAATAAAATACATCTGAAAGTATGTCAACAAGGGCTCTGATCAGGAAAATTTCACCGTCAAATAGTTTGTCGTAGTGACGAGCTACGAGGTAGGACACTATATTAGTAGTTCTGAGGTAGCCTGGCACATTCTGTGCTACCCAATCCATGAATGGTTTCCCCCTGTCATCTTGCTATTCAAATTGAAAATGACCAAAGAACTGACCATGTATCTGAAGGTAGCCTTACAGCCGATCACTCTATCTGCAACTTCCATTTCAATTTTAATGATTAACTCTACCATTTGCAACATCTCTAAGCAAAGTGAAATGGCTGAGGTTCTTTGAATACCAAACGTATTGTGTGGGACAAATGCACAATGGCCCACAAAGAAGGTGTTGAGGTACTAGAGAGAACACTCAAGGGCATAAGGAACCAGAAATGTATTAATTAATGGTGGATTGGCGGTGCTAATGGCTGGTGACTTCAGACAGGTCTTACCTGTGGTATCGGAAGGTCACGTGCAGATGAGGAGAAGACCTGTCTCAAGTCATCATAAAATATTTTGTTGAGTTACTAAGTTGGTCACTTAACCAGCTGTTTAATCTGTTATCAATATGAATAAAGTGTACTACCACATAATCGTCATAAGGTTTCAAGATCATACATGATGTGTTTAGTAACTAAAACTGTGCATGAATAATAACAATAAATTTGTAAGTGTTTTCTGTTTCCTTGTAAAAACTCACTTTTGGGTATTTTGTGGGAATCTTTGCAAAAAAGAATTCCGAAAACCACAGTAAGTAAAATTAAAATATATAATTTTATAGAACTCAGCAGAACTCTATAAATATCAAACAAAAATTACCTCTTTGTATGGGTTTATACATAGCAAACTGTTCATTATTGATGAAAATTAGATTCTTCTCTTCCTTTGTTAGTCAATTTACGAAAACATGAGATGAGGTTTCTGACAGTTTAATATTCGAAATCCTTCAATAATTATTACAAAATCAAAACCTAAATTTATGTTTATTTTTACAGCATATTTTGATATTAGTATAACCTTCGAAATACTCAGTATATATAAATAAATTAAAAATCGTATATTTTTGTATGTATAGTATAGTTTCTCGAATCCTCCTTATCACTTATTTAAGAAATACTTTTTATTTTTTTTAAAACATATACAAATATTTAATTTAGTTTTTTATTTTGAATATAACTGTATAATATAGTCCATTAACTAGATACAAAATACTTTTACAAATTACGCTTAACAGAAGTTCTAACTAAGCACTGTTACAACCTACTAATTTAGATATTTAGTCACTAATGGTTTCAACCTTCCATGGTCATTAAATGGTTAGTCTCTACAATAATAATTGCTTTCATGTTGAAAGTATTAAATGCCCAGTGATACAAATACTACATTAGTTGTGTATAATCACAGTACAGTATTTCATTTAGAAACCTTTTTAACCTTCCGGCAGTTGCACTCAAAAGAGTGACACGAGCAGGCGCGCGTTGCATTTTTTACAACGGACATTAAAATCATGCTTATTGCCACAATATTTACAAAACAAATTATCTATTATCATAACCTTTCAGATTTATTAACAATAAAGTAATTAAAGTGATAAAGTTTGTTTATTAATAATTAAAATAATATATTATGTTATTTTACCATAAAACAGACAAAAACACAGTGAAATGAAAAAAAGAGCTGTTATGTTTATTGCCACAATATTTACAAAAAAAATTACATATTATTATAACCTTTTCAGATTTATTAACAATAAAGTGATTAAAGTAATAAAGTTTGTTTATTCTTAATTAAAATTATATATTATGTTATTTTAGCATAAAACGTACAAAACACAGTGGAATGAAAATAAAAACACTGTTATGTTTATTGCCACAGTATTTACAAAACAAATTATCTATTATTATAACCTTTCAGATTTATTAACAATAAAGTGATTAAAGTGATAAAGTTTGTTTATTGTTAGTTAAAATTATATATTTTGTTATTTTACCATAAAACAGACAAAAACACAGTGAAATGAAAAAAGAGCTGTTATTATTAAGACTTTAAATAATTCAGATTAAATACATATATAAACATGTGCACAATAGTATTATTAAAATATATATTTTAAAATCTCTATACTTTAGTGGTTTTGTACAAATAGTATTATTCACTGCAATCTTCATCCTCTCCACACTTCTGGCAAATGGTTTGCTTCTGTCCGTGTTGCTTGCAAACGAAGCGGGAACACTTGCCACATTTTGCAGAAGCTGAAGAGTTTCTTTGCCTTCCACAGAGCCAACATGTTCCTCTTTTCTTAGTCGGAGGTTCATTTGCTTCAGGTAATTGCTCAGGCTCTTCATGGTAGCGCTCCAAAAACAAAGAGATATCCTTTGGCAAACATTTTATTTTGGCTCGAACTGCAAGCTGCCCTTTCATTAGGTCCATCGCAAAATTTTTCTGAAAAATCCTTCTTCTTGGAGCATTTTTTGGATCAGTGAAAGAATGAATGACTCTAGCATTTATACTAGATATATTCATCAAATAATTATAAAAGATTGCTTGAGGCCAGCGCCTTGTAACACGTGACACAGAATAGGCAGCACACATTTTGTCACACGTGTTCAGACGTTCGGGCCTTGTTCGCGTTGGCGTGCACTCTAGCTTTTACCTACAGGCTATAACTTAACTATCTCACACGTTCGAGCCAATCGCTAAAGACCCCATCGACTGTAGGAATTAAAAAAATCTGCTCATTTGATTTAATCTATATATTTATTTGGACTACCTTTAATTCCAAAATATGGACTATTTAATTTTATATTTGCTTTCGGCCTAGCTCGATTGTAATAATTATTATTTTTACTTATAGACTCTTTCTCTCGGGATCGTCCCTCTTGGAGTGATTTGTGTTACTATACAAGTATTTTGATTCCAAACGAAAATTTATGTTGTAGAGCACTTCTTATTCACTAACGATTTTTCATACTAGGGTACAGGTATTGGACAACTTATTTTCCTCGATTTCAAAAATAAAAAAGAATTCGTTCTGTTTGAAACTAAAAACCTTATTTTTCAAATGTATTTGAATAACCAAAATTAATATACAATCTTTTTACACAGACATAAAAAAACATTCCAAAAACCTTTTCTTATAATTTAATTTACGTAAAAACTTATGTTTCCAAATATTTAACTAACCAAAATTATTATACAATCTTTTTACATAAACATAAAAAAAACTTTCCAGATTACATTTAAAAAAAAAAGAGTAAAAGTAAAAGCCAAGGTGAGAAATGGGATTGTTCTTACGAATATTTTGCTTAGTTTAAATTATCTTAATTTAACATTACTTATTTAATTATTTACGAAATTAATTGAATTAACTTTCTTCTCCCAAAGCAATAGTTTACGTTTTTATAAAACACAATTCAGTAATTTAATTTATTTAGTTTAAAAATTTGCAACAAAAAGCACAATCGAAATAATTATAGAAAACCAAAAATTGCTCAGTACCTTTTGATATAGTCGTTTTCTCCAAGTTGCCACGTGGTCGTCTGCCAATTCGAGACTCCAGGCTCCGCTCCAACACTGCTTCCGGATGATAATATGTTCTGCGGCGTATTTCTGACTAATTCGGCATTAACTGATGCTGAGATTTCAATTTACAAGTAATGCTTCTCCGTTGTCCAAATGTTGACGTAACTAATTGCAATGGAAAGAATACTCGTTGTTCTAGAAAAAAGCACCTTCTATACGTCCACTCTTGACAATAGCTAATAACCAACTGACTCACGTATCCTCCACGATTTCTTGCTTTTACCCGCAAGTCATCTGACGTCATCGCGCCTTATCAAAGCCAACAGTCAAGACCAATTTCTTAGGTCGAAACATGAATTTGCCTCTAATTATTCGTAATTTCACTCATCGTTCATATTAACACTTCGGCTTACCCGACTTAAATATGAAAAAGTTTATCTCTCTTGTTACGCCATTGTAATAATTTTGAAATGTCAATGGAAGTTGTACTCTGAACGGTTCTCGAGATACACAATATTTCACTAAGTTCATTGTTTCTCTTCGCGGATTTCACACCTTTTCGTTTTAAGCGATCTCTGATGTCGGCAACATTTAACCATATATCTCGTCTGAGCATTACAAACTTGACTTATATAAACATTAATTACTTTATTGAATTTTAAATAGTGACTGTATTAGTTAATTATCTTTTATACTTAATGTATTAAATTTTTTACAAAAAAGATTTTTTCAAAAATTATTACAATTAACATGCTACAAATATACATTAAAAATTGTTTGAAATTTATTTATACGAGTAACCTAGGCTTTTACTTTAACATGCTAAGGTCCCTAATTTGAATTTTTACT
Organism: Philaenus spumarius; assembly: GCA_018207615.1. NCBI lineage: Eukaryota > Metazoa > Arthropoda > Insecta > Hemiptera > Aphrophoridae > Philaenus > Philaenus spumarius. Next base: position 108,294 of record JAGFPH010001214.1, on the reverse strand, counting down.
TTTTTAGGCTCTTGCGACGAAAGTGACCGTCGCAGTGTCTACACTGCCTTTGGTCATGTTATAATCTAGGATAATCTCAGGTTTACCGGTTTCTGAATCTATAGCGTGTGTGTCATGCATGGAAGAAACAAGTATTACAGCTTTGTTCACCTTTGGCACGTAAGATACCAAAGTTTTGTCATCACTGAATCCAAAAGCTGAACTTCCCACTTGTTTTTGTTTATTACGAAGAAAAGATGGTGGTATTGCAGCCTTGTTTTTCTTCAATGTACCTACCATAGTTATACCTTTCGCTAACATATCTTCAACAAGAGGGATCCTAGTATACCAGTTGTCTGTGGTCAAATTTTTATGTGACTTTTCAATGGGGACAACAAGTCTTTTAACAATATCTATTGGCTTGTTAGATACGTTGTATGGACCCTTTGGCTGTTTGCCACAGTATACCTCTAGGTTACTGCAAAAAAATGTTTTTGCGTCGCATAAGGCAAACATTCGTATGCCATACTTTGCTGGCTTGGACGGCATGTATTGTATAAATGAGCACCTCCCTCTGAATGGGTGCAACATCTCGTCTATTGTGGCATATTCACTAGTATTGTAAGATTCAACACAGTTTCTAACAAATAAGTCTAGAATTGTTCGTATTGCTGCAAGTTTGTCAAGCCGGCAACGATAACCTCTGAATGGTTGCAACATCTCGTCTATTGTGACATATTCACTAGTATTGTAAGATTCAACACAGTTTCTAACAAATGAGTCTAGAATTGTTCGTATTGCTGCA
>JAGFPH010001214.1:35913-82510 GCA_018207615.1 Philaenus spumarius | reverse complement strand
TCTGTTTATAAATTGTAACTAACGTCAATTTATTTACCTTTGGTGGAACCTGAATGTAAACTGGGAAACTTGTCTCTCTATTTACATTTGATGACGTCTGAGTATACCGCTGCACTACATGGTATGGTTTGGGTCTATTCTACAATATGGGCTATGCCCCAAATACAGAAATTTAGAATTTCTGTTTATAAATTGTAAATAACGTCAATTTATTTACATTTGTTGAAGCCTGGGTATAGTAGATCCTACATCGTGGTATGGTTCGGATCTATAGAGCAATGGGGCTGCGACCCAAATACAGAAATTGTTATTTATTGCATGTAAACTGTGAAACTTGTCTCTCTATTTATATTTGATGAAGTCTGAGTGTACCTCTATACATTACATGGTTTGGGTCTATTCTACAGTAGTTGCTATGCCCTAAATGCAGAAATTTAGATTTTCTGTTTATAAATTGTGAATAACGTAAATTTATTTACCTTAGGTGGAGCCTGAATGTAAACTGTGAAACTTGTCTATTTACTTTTGATGATGTCTGAGTATACCGCTACACTACATGGTATGGTTTGGGTCTATTCTACAATAGGGGTTACGTAAGAATTATAGATATAAGCCAAATGCCACTGACCCACTATTCATAACTATTTCTCAAATACGACAAAACATATTAACTTGAGACTTAACATAGTGGTTGCCCTTAAGCTTTAGATGTGCAATAAGACGGGATTTTAAAATACTTTGCGTTTAAGGTTATTAAAAGGTAAAAAGCGTTAGAAATATAGATAAAAGCCGAATACTACTGACTCATTCATCAGTGTTTCTCACAAACGACAAAATGTAATATTTTACAACTTCACATTGTGGTCCCCGCTCTAGATGTGCAATAAGACGGGGTTTAAAATATTTTGTGTTTAAGGTTATCTATATATATAAAATTGAAATACCACTGACTCATTGATGAACACTACATCTCAAAAACGACAAAACATATTAATTTGAGACTTAATATAGTGGTTCCCCTTATGCTTTAGATGTGCAATAAGACGGGATTTTAAAATCTTTTGCGTTTAAGGTTATTATAAAGTAAAAAACGTTAGCAATATATATAAAAGCTAAATGCCACTGACTCACTATTCATCGCTATTTCTCAAAAACGACAAAACATATTAAATTGAGACTTAAAATAGTGGTTCCCCTTATGCTCTAGATGTGCAATAAGACGAGATTTTAAAATATTTTGCATTTAAGGTTATTAAAAAGTAAAAAGCGTTAGAAATACAGATAAAACGACAAAACATATTAACTTGAGACTTAACATAGTGGTTCCTATGCTCTAGATGTGCAGTAAGACGGGATTTTAAAATATTTTGCGTTTAAGGTTATTAAAAAGTAAAAAGCGTTAGATATATAGATAAAATCCAAATACCAATGACTCACTATTCATCACTACTTCTCACAAATGACAAAACGTATTAACTTAGAACTTAACATAGTGGTCCCTCTTATATGCTCTAGATGTGCAATAAGACGGAATTTTAAAATATTTTGCGTTTAAGGTTATTAAAAAGTAAAAAGCGTTAGAAATATAGATAAAAGCCAAGTACCACCGACTCACTGATGATCACTACATCTCAAAAATGACATAACATATTAACTTGAGACTTAACATAGTGGTTCCCCTTATGTTTTAGATGTGCAATAAGATAAAATTTTAAAATATTTTGCGATAAGGTTATTAAAAAGTAAAAAGCGTTAGAAATATAGATAAAAGCCAAATGCCACTGACCACTATTCATCACTATTTCTCACAAATGACAAAACTTATTAAATTAGAACTTAACATAGTGCTTATGTTTATTAGTGCTTATTAGTCCCCCTTATGCTCTAGATGTGCAATAAGACGGGATTTTAAAATATTTTGCGTTTAAGTTTGTTAAAAAGTAAAAAGCGTTAGAGGTTTAGATAAAATCGAAATACCACTGACTCACTATTCATCACTATTTCTAAAAAACGATAAAACATATTAACTTGAGACTTAACATAGTGGTTCCCTATATGTTTTAGATGTGCAATATGACGGTATATTAAAATATTTTGCGTTTAAGGTTATTCAAAAGTAAAAAGCGTTAGAAATATAGATAAAAGCCAAAATACCACTGATTCACTATTCATCACTATTTCTAAAAAACGACAAAACATATTAACTTGAGACTTATCATAGTGGTTCCCCTTATGCTCTAGATGTGCAATAAGACGAGTTTTAAAAATATTTTGCGTTTAAGGTTATTAAAAAGTAAAAATCGTTAGAAAGGAGGTTCTTTAAATCTATATATATAAAGCTGAAGTACCACTGACTCACACAATCATCACAGTATTTCGAAAACCATACCTCCTAGGAATGTGAAATTTGGTACATATATTGCTCATAAGCCCTGGAGACGCACTAAGAAAGGCTTTTGAAATATTTAGCGTTTAAGGGTTGAAACATCTCCTAAAACCATAAATATTGTTTGTTTTATATCTTAAAAACCATATGGCCTAGGAACGTGGAATTTGATACACATATTGCTCATAGGTGCAAGAGGCGCACTGAAAAAGAATTTTAAAATATGGGTTGGAAGAACCCCTAAAACCATATGGCTTAGGAACGTGAAATTTGGTGCACATATTGCTCACAGGCACTAGAGGTGCACTAAGAAAGGATTTTAAAATATATGGCTTTAAAGGGTTGAAACAACCCCTAAAACTATACATATTAGTTATTTACTTTCCTTAAAGCTAGAAAGCTGATATTTTATACATTTATTTCTTAAAATCACATATAAAAAGTAAACTAAGGGTTGGAAATGTAGTATCAACCCCTACATCAATTAATGTTTATTTTTATACTTTCCTAAAAGTTAGAGAGCTGAAATTTTGTATATTAATTTCTTACAAGATGCGCATAAAATAAACCAGTTATTCACCATGTAACGTTCTGCTAAGGGATTGAAAAATAGTAACAACTCATAAAACTATAAATATTAATTGAATAACGTTAAGGAACGTGAAATTTGGAACGCACATGCTCATAGGCATTAGAGACGCTCTAAGAAATAATTTTAAAATATTTGGCCTTTAAGAGTTGAAACAACCCCTAAAAAATAAATGTTGTTTGTTATACTTTTCTTGAAGCTAGAAAGCTGAAATTTTGTACATTTATTTCTTGAAAAACACATAAAAAGTAGGCCTAAACCAGTTTTACATTTTGTTACATGCTGCTAAGGGGTGAAAATGTGATAACTACCTCTAAAAACAATAAATACTAATTGGTTTACTTTCCTTAAAGCTAGAGATCTGAAATTTGGCATTTATTAATTTTAAGGAAAAATTTTAATGCGTAAAGCTGATGAAATCTATCCCGATCTATGCATGCGCATATTAAAGTCGTATCTGTTCGATCTGCAACATCCAGCCAAGACTGTGATTTACCAGTCTGTAGATTTAGCGGTTGAAAAAGAAAACGCTATTCACTATGAATTCTTTATTTTTAATTGCTTTAAATTATTCAGCAAACATACCTTGACGAAGACAATTGACGGGCAGCCAATGAAAAAAACATACCAAACTAATTGAAAATACATACTAATTGAAGATACATGGCTACAAGGTGGCTTATAGGACAACAAATAATATACAAAATCATATAAGGAAAAGACATAATCCGAAGAATAAATATGATGGCACAGGAGTATATCAGTTGTTCTGTAAAGACTGCCCAAAGACATATATAGGACAAACAGGAAGAGCATTCTACAAAAGATTTAAAGAACATATTCCTTCCGCCAAACAATATATGGACCAAACAACGACTGTGTCTAAATTTACTGAACACATCATCGAGCAAGATCATAATTACTCATGTATAGAGGACACCATGAAAATATTACATCGGTGTAAGAAAGGAAATTTCATGAACGCATTGGAACAGTATGAAATATACAAGAATTTCAAAACTGACAGTAGTTCGTTACTAAACGAAAAACTAAACTTCAGTTCCAATGCACTATACGACACCGTGTTATCACTAAGAGATAACACACAACCCCTCTAACCAAATAATTACTGCAGTAATGTTTAAGACACCGCGCGGTACGGTTCAGTGATGATCTAGTTCAGGAACATGTTTAACTCGTGTGTGCGTATAAATGTTTTGTGTTAAGTGTTTTTATGTTATTTATTTAAGTGTTCAAAATTGACGAAGGGAAACCGAATGGACTTGAAAATGGTTGAATAACCGAAACGGCCGTCGTTTAGAACGACGAACAAATGGAATATTGAAGACGGTAAGTCTAACATTTGATTTTATCAATTCACAATATTCGGAATGGCGAAAACCAATAATAATGAAAATACATGTAATAATTCACTTTCGTGAAATAAAAGATGAAAGAAAATGAGGGAGAAATATTACAATAATGTAACATAGTGATGCAAAAAAATTCTCCGTAGCGAAGCACGGGTATTCAGCTAGTATATATAGATAAACTAAACAAAATGTTTAGATTAATTAATTAAAATAAAGTGTAAATTGTATTATTAGTTCTCTACAACTAAAAATAACTTTCATGAAAAGTGTAAAAAAAATATAAACTGTTATACAAATGGGCGATAATGATTACAATTTAAACTTTAGTTTTAAAAGTTTGTATTTATTATGTAAATAGAATGACACTGCTAGCCATTTTTTTTATTTTACAGTCCCTAAGGAACTACTTTTACAGTATATTAGAAATTTCCTGTATCTTTTTTCAAATTGTGACATCACCTATTATTTTGTTTACCAATTATTTTTAAATTATATTTATTTGGTATTGTAATATTAATTTATACGTAACTAGCTGAATATCCTTGCTTCGCTACAGGGAATTTGTTTGTTGCATCACCACAATTCATAATTAATTAATTGTCATATTTATCTCTCATTTTCTTTTATCTATTATTTCAGGAAAGTGAATTATAACATGTATATTCAATTAGTTTGGTATTTATTGTTCACTGGCGGCCTGTCAATTGTCTTTGTCACGGTATGTGAGCTAAATAAATTTAACCAATAAAAAAATAAAAAATTCAGAGTGAAGAGCGTCTTCTTTTTTAACCCCTAAATCTACCGACTGGTAAATCACAGTCTTAGCTGGATGTTACAGACGTCTTTAATTTGTGAATGTAGAGATCGGGATGGTTTTGATCAGCTTACGTCTAAAATATTTTCTTAAAATTAATAATTGCCAAATTTCAGCTCTCCAGCTTTAAGGAAATAGTTCCAGTGATTATTTATTGTTTTTAGGGTTTGTTATTACATTTTCAACCCTTAGCAGCACGTAACAAAATATAAAACTGGTTAATTTTGTATAATGTACCTTGTAAGAAATATTTACAAAATTTCAGCTCTCTAGCTTTGAGGAAAGTATACAAATTTATATTTATTGTTTTTAGGGGTTGTTATCACATTTATGAATATATAGACTAGCTGAATACTCGTGCTTTTCTACTGGGAATTTGTTTTGCATCACTATGTTACATAATTTGCAATAATTTTCTCTCATCTTTTATTGCGCGAAAGTGAATTATTACGTAATATTTTCAATTATTTTGGTATTTATTGTTCACTGGTGGCCCGTCAATCGTCTTTGTCATGGTATTTGGACTGAATAAATTAAACAAATTTAAAATTAAAGAATTCATAGTGAAGAGCATCTTTTTTTTCAACCGCTAAATCTACAGACTGGTACATCACAGTCTTAGCTGAATGTTGCAGATCATCCAGATGCATCTGTATGCGAATCGAAAGATCGGGATAGATTTGATCAGCTACGTCTTTAAATATTTTCTTAAAATTAATTAATGAGTTCCAAATTTTAGATCTCTAGCTTTGAGGAAAGAATACCAATTAATATTTATTGTTTTTAGTGGTTGTTATCATATTCATTTTCACCCCTTAGCACCACGTAACAAAATGTAAAATTGGTTTATTTTAATATGTAGGCTATCTTGTAAGAAATAAATGTACAAAACTTCAGCTCTCTAGCTTTAAGGAAAGTATAACAATTAATATTTATTGTTTTAGGGGTTGTTACTACATTTTTACCCCTTAGCAGTACGTGACAAAATGTAAAACTGGGTTTTTTTTATATGTATCATGAAAGAAATAAATGTACAAAACTTCAGCTTTCTATCTTTAATGGAAGTAAAACAAACAATATTTATTGCTTTAGGGGATGTTTCAACCCTTAAAGGCCAAATATTTTAAAATCCTATCTTAGTGCGCCTCTTACGCCTATAAGCAATATGTGTACCAAATATTTCACGTTCCTTGGCGGTATGAAATTAATATTTATAGTTATAGGGGTGTTACTAAATGTTCACCCCTTAGGAGAACGTGGTAAAATGTAAAACTAGTTTATTTTTTTATATATATCTTGTAAGAAATAAATGTACAAAATTTCAGCTTTCTAGCTTTAAGGAAAGTATAACAAACAATGTTTATTGTTTTAGGGGTTGTTTCAAACCTTAAAGGACAAACATTTTAAAATCCTTTCTCAGTTCGCCTCTAGCCCCTACTGAGCAATATGTGTACCAAATTTCACATTCCTAGGCGGTATTCAATTAATATTTATAATTTTAGGGGTTGTTACTACATTTTCACCCCTTAGCAGAACGTGACAATTTGTAAAACTGTTTACTTTTTATATCTATCGTGTAAGAAATAAATGTACAAAATTTTAGTTTTCTAGCTTTAAGCAAATTAATTATAACCCACAATAGTTATTTTTTAGGGGTTTTTTCAGCCCTTAAAGGCCAAATATTTTTAAATCTTTACTTAGTGGGCCTTTAGCTCTTATGAAAAATATGTGTACCTAATTTCACGTTCCTAGGAGATAGGATTTTTGAGATATATAATTCCTATCGCAATCTCCCATTATTAACTCTGGTACTACCAAACATTGTAAATCATATATAACTTTTCCGAATTTTGCTCTTAACATAACTATCTTTCCTATCCTTTTACTTCGTCTTCTCGTTGATTTTATAATGCTAATTCCAGTTACTTCTACTCTTCCTAAGTATAAAATCTATTCTCATTAAACCAGTTTTCCTGTATACATTTTGCGTTGCTACCTGTATCCATCAAACAATTTATTTTTTTATTACCAATTTCTACTATTAATTCTGGATTATTTTGTATATAACCAGTTCTTTTTTTGTTAAATTCAATGTCTTCATGATCTTCCAATAAAAATTCTCTATCCATAAGCATTGTTTCTGTGATAATTCCTGTCATTCCATTGTTTGTATTAACTGATGATTTTTAATAGACCCTTTACTCCGATTTAATAATTTCGGTTGCACTGTAAAATCTTTGTCTTTTATTGTCTGTTTCTCCTGGCCTATCGTAGATATTAGAGTGCTCTTTAGTTAACCATGTTTGGTTCTCTTTCTCCTCTGTCTTCGTGTATATTAATAATTGTATTTACATTTTGTTGTGTCCTTGTATTTATGTTTTCCCTATTCATCTCACTTCTTTCATTCCTATTTACAACCCCTTCTCTCTGATTCATTGGGTAAAACCTAACTACATTTCTGTCTTCCATTCCATTTACTCCGGATCCTCTGTTCTGTTGAAATACAAAATTTCTTCCAGATTGGTTTCCATAGTTAATGTGCCAAGGTCTGTCTGCATTGTAGTTATTATCATTTTGTCTTGGTCTGTAAACCTTAATGTATCGATTATCTGGTCTAAAATAGTTTCCTCTCGGTTCGTTCCTATCTTGTATTATATTCCTATTTTCTTGCCTAAGTGCATATTCTTTGTTCCTCCTTTCCTTATGCCATTCTTCTTTCTTCCTTATAAATTCATTATTCTCCTCTATGTCCTCTGTTTGCAGTATCTTCTCCATTCCTCTTACAGTTTTAATTCCTTATACTTTGATCATGTCTTCAATTATCCTACCAAAATGATTACTCAATTTTTTATTAATTTCTTCTTCTGTTAATTTAGATGTTAAATTTCAAAATATTATTACTCAGTCCAAAAAATAATCAAATCTAGATATTGTATCCCCGACCCTATATCTCTCCACTTCTATTTTACTTTTTACTCCTTGCTGAATTTCATCACCCCAATCTCTTCAAATCTTGCCTTAAATTCATTAAGAGCATGAATTTCTTCCCTAATACTCTCCCACCACCTTGCAGCATTTCCTTCTAATACTCTGTCCAAAACTCCCTTTAGTTCTATCTCTTGCCTTCATTCTCTAGTTCTCCTGTCATTAGTTAGTTCTAAATATCTCTTTAAATTCTTTATGAATTCCGTCGGATTAGTAGATTTTCCATTGAACTTTGGTATCAGCTGTTCATTATTATTCTCACAAGTGACGTATATTATTTGTTGTTGTCTATTCCCTCTCCAATTTCTATTGTTTCCTTCGTCCTGTTCCTTTTTCTTCATTTTCTCTTCCACATGTTCAATCCTTACTACCATTCTAACTTTAGCTTTGTTCAAGTTTATTTATAATTCGTTAAATCTTTCTTCATTTTTCCCCTGAATTTTATCCTGTTTTCTTCTCAGATTCCTTAGGGTTCTTTCAGAGATCATATTCCCTTTTGTTCTTCCATTTTCATTTAGTTTATTTATTAGACCTAAAGTCTTTATTATGTAAATTAATTTAAATATTAAATTATATATATATTTTAGGTTATTGCTTAATATATATATATAGTACTTGAATAATTGCTTATTTTCTTAACAATATGTGCCAAGTATTGAGCCCCACGTTGGTCGCCAATTTTGTAATTATTCAAAATTTATTTATAAATAATTAAATCGTTATGGGTTATAAATTATATATTGTTCACATATTTATATTTACACTAGCTGGCCCGATCCGGCTTTGCACGGATAGACAAATCAAAGTTAAATGTATATTCACAAAACATATATTATATCGATAAATATAAATTACACTATGTATTTATTATGGGGATTTTTATTAACTTTGACCCTTCCAAACCTCCCCTAAAATTTCGAATTTTGTTAAACCCTTTCTTAGCGAGTACCTAGGGCCCTAGAGGAAGCTACATACTAAAGTTCATTCCAATCCGTTCGGTGTTTTTTTTTACTTTTACTTTAACTTGACCCCAAACCCCTCTAAAATTTTGAATTTTTTAAAACACTTTCTTATCAGCACCTATGGCCCTAGAGGAGGATACATACCAAATTTCATTCCTATCCGTTTAGTGGTTTTGGAGAAATCGTAATTTAGTAACTTTGACCCCCCAAACCCCCCAAAGATTTCAAATTTTTTTAAAAACCCTTTCTTATCAGCACCTACGGCCCTAGACGAAGCTACATACCAAATTTCATTCCAATCCGTTTTAGAGAAATCGTGATTTAGTAACTTTAACTCCCCAAACCCCTCCTAAGATTTCGAATGTTTTGAAAACCTTTCTTAGAGAGCACATAAGGCCCTAGAGAGGAAGCTACATACTAAATTTTATTCCAATCCGTTCAGTAGTTTTAGAGAAATCGTGATTTAGTAACATTGAGCCCCCCAAACACTCCATAAAATTTCGAATATTTTGAAAATCTTTCAACTGGCATGGTTAAAGCTAAAATTGAAAAGCCCATTTTTAGCGTTTTGCAAGCATATTTTTTTAAAAATTCGTCAAAAATAGTAAATGAACCCCAATCCAAAGGTGTTCCATAGCTTTCTTGTAGAAGAAACTTCAAAGAATTAAAATATGCCACTAAAAATTAGTTTCTTTTGAAATTGTAAAAGTTATTAGCTTAGAAAGCAAAAAATGTTCAGAAACGGAAGGAAAAAACCAACTTAATGCCTAAATAAAAAATAGTAAATTTTTTTTTGTAATTTTATTCAAAATATACAAAAGTTTTGTAATTTAGTTCTAAATATAAATGTGAAAAAATATATTTCAATTTCAAAAATTTTCAGTTGAAAATGAAAATTTGTATGTTCCAACTACAAAAACGCTAAAAAAATAGGCCTATTTTCAAAACGAATAGGCCTATATATTTTTTTACTATAAAATGAAATTTTATTATACCAAATTGTAGAGAATAAATGATAGAATTGAACTGTCAAATTGGAAATTACAAAAACCTTACATTTTCTAATCAGATACAACAGAATGAACAAAAATGTATAAACTTTCCGCTATTTTTAACAAAAATCCTGTAAACAAAGTCGTATAATTTTGGAGAAATATTTTTGTAATTTTTTTCAAGATATACAACAGTTGTATAAAATAGTTGAAAGAGAAATAGTATCATACACTTAAAAAAAAACGCATTGCGATAATAAGCGTAAATATGTCTATAGGCTACTTAACAGATATACTATTATGCTATGCTATCTGAAAAAAACAAACAAAAAGCACTTTTTAGAAAACGCTATTTCACAACACTTCATAAACCTAATTTCACTAAAAAACACAATAAAGTATTGTGAAATACCAAGTTCTAATACATAGCAATGTTGTTTCATTTTTTGCAGGTAGAATAGATAGTCTAGACTATTTGATACCAGCAAAATGAAACAAAAACAGTGTGTGTATAGAACAAGATATTTCACAACAATTTATAAACATAATTGCACTAAAAACCACAATAACACATTCTACACTTATTTATTTATAACTGTAGCACAATATAAGACAGTTTTATAAACTATAAACACTTTCAATTCACTAAAATATCAAGACGAATAAAACTTACATCTTACATCAAACGCTTTGAGATCAAAATATAAAATGGTGGAAATTCGGATATAGAACGCTTTTTTTACATTACGTCTGTGCCAATTAAATATCACTTAAATTATTTGACCTGAACACAGAATAAAACTTTGGAATTTTCTTTTTAAAACCATATATTTAAACATCTTATGAATAAATCGATTTCTGATAGTAAAAATCGATTTAAAAAATGCTTGCTTATTGGCCGAATCTTTAACCAATGACAAGCCTTTATTGTAAATTCGATATCTCAAAACCAAATATAGTCTTACCTGATATCTAAACACCACTTGAAAGGTAAAAGTCTGATGAATCCAATGCTGTGATGATCTTTGTGATAATTGACAACTGTGAGGAGTTGCAGACCGTTGAAAATGACGAAGTTTTACGTTCTTAACGTCGTGATTTCGCATCGAAAACAGCTGTTTTACATTCTACAATTTTGAAACGATGATTACGTATGTAAATATACGTTTTACGCAAAAGTTTTAAAAACATAAATTATTATAGTTTAATTCATTACCTTTCCAACGGTACCGGTTTTATTACGATTGGATCATTTTAAGTGTTTTAAATAATGGAATATGCAAACATATGCAAATTAACGCTAGTTTTCGAGTGGGTTGCATTTGCGCCCGAGAGACTGCAGTCTGCCACTTTGAGGGTTAGTATGAGCACCTATGGTCCTAGAAGAAGCTACTTACCAAATTTCGTTCCGATCCGTTCAGTAGTTTTTGAGAAATCGTGATCAGTGAGTCAGTGGATTTGGCTTTTATATACAGAGTGTTCATTTAAAAACTTCAAACTCGTATTAAAAGACTTATAGCCTAATTATCATAATTCTGTAAACGGGAGTGTATAGTACTAACTGGGGGAATAAAAATTATATATATTTTCAAAATGTGGGTGCTCTTACCTAAAGTCAAAATTTTGAAATGGCAACATATACCTTGTGACACCTCAAATTGAAACTCATAAAAAATGCTGTATTTCGGTGAAAAATTGAAATCGGCCAACCGTTTGGAATTAGTAGCCAATAATGTTATTTCTTACACAAGAATTACTAACTACTACTTACTGCTAATAACAATAAAATTACTCACTGAATACTGTTGTAAATCCTTTGTAAACTTCAAATCAAATGTTCAAATTGGTAGCCATTGTTGTTCGTGCAATAAAATAACTTATTTTCAAATTCTTGCCTAACCTTTCTAAAAGTTTCTCTGGTTAAGCCCCTGCACTCAGCAGTAATCCTGTTTTCAAATCTTGAATACCGGTGGGAGTTGTTTTAAAAACTACTGATTTTAAGTAACCCCACAAAAAAAAATCTAAGGGTGTTAGGTCTGGAGACCTTGCCGGCCATTCAATTGATCCTATTCTACCGATCCGGTGCACCGGGTAGTGTGCATCCAGCCATTGTCGTACAGGAAGAGCATAATGTGCAGGAGCTCCATCTTGTTGAAAATAAAGCATATCCGCATCTAAATTTAACTGGCCTACTTCATTTACCTGGTTTTTAAGTGTTTCCACAATAAGAGGGTGAATAGTGTTTTCTAGCAAATCTAAGTACAATTATTCTCCATTTAAGTTTCCTTCAATAAATACATGTCTAACAATAGAGTCGCCAAGTGTTCCTGTCCAAACATTATTTTTTCAGTCCTGTGTTTTACATGTGGGTTTTGGTCTGACCAAAATCGGCAATTGTGTTTATTCACAAAACCGTTAACATAAAAGGTGACACATTCCTTTCAGGATGTAGTGTGTTGAATGCGTTAGCAGTTCTATTCGCACACTTATTCTCTGATCCATAGATAAAAGAAATCTCAACTCTTTCTTGACGACTGTAAACCATTTTCCTTGTGAAGCAAGACGTACAACACGCACCACTGTCACTGAGCAAATTAAACTGCATTCCCAAATTGGCGACCTTTGGTGTGTTGAAATTAAAAATACTTCCAGAGATAGCCATACCAAATAAGTCTCCACAAATATTGTAGATAAGGAAAATGAAAGAATGAAAAGATACTTACTTGTCCTTATCACTTACAAATACTGATAACAAAATTGGCAATTGTTACGTTAAACAAATATTTTTGGTTTTTGGCAACATCATTGCATTTAGTAAGTAATCGTGTTTTGTTATTAGCAGTAAGTAGTATATAGTTAGTAATTGTTGTGTAAGAAATAACATTATTGGCTGCTGATATCTAAACGGCTTGGCCGATTTCAATTTTTTCCATCAAAACACAGCATTTTTTATGAGCTTCAATTTGAGGTGTCACAAGGTATATGTTGCCATTTTAAATTTTGACCTTGGGTAAGGGGGGCCATGGGGATGAGCACCCCCATTTTGAAGATATGTTTTTATTCCCCCAATTATTACTATACACTCCCGTTTACAGAATTTTGATACTTGGGCTATAAGTCTTTTAATACGAGTTTGAAGTTTTCACGAGTTTGAAGTTTTCAAATGAACAACCTGTAGATAATACACACAAGTTCTTTTTTCTCGGGTTTCTGGTTCTAGGCTCAATACTTAAAATTGCTTTATAGGCCTAGGCCTAACCTAAATAGAAGTTTAAATAAAAAACAACTTATATTTATAATTTAATTTTTCACATGGTATACTAAATCTAATATGTTAATATTTGAATTCCTTCTATCAAAATAAGTTTATTTTATTTAAATTTAGATTATAAATTACTCACAAAATATAACACTTTACTACCTTATATTTTTTCTTATTCTAGGCTTAGTTCAAATTATGTAACTAGCCATATTAGTCTTCAATTATATATTCATTCCTCCTTCAACTCATTGTAACGCCATTATTATGTCTCTATTCATTTTTATAAATGTCTCTCTTTTCTATAAAATACAATTTACAGTAGCTATACCAAGTTATATTTTATTTTCTTGCCCACCTTTCTTTATTATTTTTTAACAAAACCCTTCCATCTTTTTTTTAACCACCCTTTTCTTCTTTTACATATCTATCAGCTGATCCATTGTTATTATTCAGTAGTATCTACTATAATATTCTACAAGCACTTCCTTTTATATTATATCCTTCTCATATTATAAGCCTAATATTATATACCAAATTGACTTTGTTACAGTACATTACACCCAATGTCAGTAAAATGTCATTAGGTTATTGTTTTCACATGCTCTACCAGTAATTTATGAAAAGTATATAGATCGTCAAGCTTTGAATAAGTTTTCGGGGGAAGACGCTAAAGCTTTCTATAGCAATATCCCTAAAATGGTACCAGGTGAAACGAAAAAGTCTGAAAAAAGTTGAAGATGAATAAAAAATCCGTAAAACAGCAGAAAAAAGGAAAATAGTAACACCAAGTAAGTAATGAAAATATTCTATAAAGATTTAAAGTTAAAAACTCAGTCAATTGAAAATTTTGACTCTTCTTTTTTTTCCGTGGACCCTTCTATTGTAAAATAAAAAAGAGAGATATTTGAAGGTTTTGAATAATAATCAAAACAAAAATTAAGAAAGTTTAATGAATATTTCTCTACTGTAATGCAATTTAAAAACTGTTGTCCCTGTGTTTGTTAAAATAAATAACTTAATCTTTAATTTTAGCTGTGTTAAAATACAAAGGTTAGTCAGATATTTGAGTGAATTTTAAAATCATTGTCACGGATCCTACCATAATATTCTGATGAACGCCGCGAGAGTGGATGAAAATAACAACTTGTTTAGTATTAAATAACACCGCTTTGTTGATTATGTTATCATAGGTATGTATTATGTATGGTCTCCAGTAACTATGTTTATAGGTTGTCTGGCTCTTCTCTATTTAAATATTACCATACTAATTTTTATTTTAATAGGATTAAAGCAGTTAAACCTGTTGTACATGAATAATATTGGAAATATATTATTAAATACGATATATTAAACACGAAATATATTAAATACGATTTGTTTTAGAACAGATTTTATATAGGTTTCACTGTTTCTCTTATTTTTTTGAAGTTCAATACGTTCTTGACAGTTATTTGAATACTTAAATAAAATACTATAACTTACTTATAAAGAAGATCGTTTGTTCTTCTTTATAATTTTTGTGTTTCAGGATTTTGATCACATTATCAAATACAATCCTCACCAATCTGAGGTCGTTAAACATTAATAACGTAATATATATATAATGCAACACAACACACATTAACAAAAAATAAATCAGGTTTGTAGATCACATATTGTTTCTATACCTGATGGCAACACACTGACAGTCTATTATCTCAAAACTTACTGCGGAAACCTGAATTTTTATTGATGTAGTGAAAATGAGTTAGGTTATTTTATGTTAGGCTATTTGTGCAACGTTTATACTTATTAAGTATATTATGTGCTCTTAGGAAGCAAGTAGCAAGCTATTTTTAATACCAGGCCACGTTAACAAAATAAAAGATCACTTAGCAATACATCAAAATAATGTTATAAACATAAAGCAACACATTATTTACTAAATATGACATAGGACTCCATATTATTTAGTTTTCAGAATGTGGAAATATTTAGCTAATTAAAAGTTACAGTACTTTGGTTGTAATTTAAATCCAGTATAATACATAATCTGTGTTTTTATAGTTGAGTACTTTTATGTAGATTTTAAATGAATCATATCCATACAGAATCATTCTCAAAAACAACGATAATCATACTACTTAAAATTAATTATTAACATTAAACTATAAGGCTAATATAAGTTTTAAAATGTTTTAATTTAATCAAGGTATAAAATTATACTATTTTAACATTGCTAAAATAAAATTAAAAGATTACCTTAATGTAATATCGGATAAAACCAGGTTTGCTCTCAAACGAACAAGGAAGAGCACTTTCTGGAAGTTGAAACCTGAAAGGGAACTGATGAAGACCTCGTGGGAGTATAGGAATGTTTCCCTCGGGCTTGTCTGTAACATTATCCACACAGCAAGGAATTATTAATTTTTTTAATAACCTCTAAAAATATAGAATGATTAAAATGGAATTTTATGTTACATTTTTTATATTATCCAACTTCAAGCACTTTAATTATTCACTTCCAAAAACAAATATTGTTAATAAAATATGAATGCAAATTACAATAAGTTACCTATAAATTTACTGGTATCTACAAATTGTCTAAATCGATTGGTCGCTAATTAAATTTTGTTCTACATCCATCGGTAAACATTTACGGTATACACAAACAAAACGAGTTGTTATAAATCGCTAACATCTTAAAAATAATACAATCTAATTCATCCAAATTTGATGAAATATGAGAAACTAAAACCCAAATAAACTACCAAATTATTAATTAATCGAAAGGAAATTAAAATATGGTTAGGGAGTAAACAGGAAGACATAATGACTCCAGTACATGGCTTTCAACTCAACATGCCATAAACAACTAATTGAATTAATAAGGTTTTAAAATTCTTTAACCAATTTTGACAAATTGCTCTTTTTATGTTATAATTTTACGTCATTGGTCACTGGGAAAACGACTTTTTCCTTCAAACCATAAAACTTGTAGAAATATGTATTTTCTGTAAATCATTAAGAAGTAAATACTCAAATAATTTATCATAAAACATCCTGGTCCTCTACCTTCACTATCATAAAATCATGAAGAACGTTTTAGGCCTACATAAATTAAAAATGTAATCACTCACATTCAAAATACAACAAAACTTTCTGATCCACGACAAAGCACCACAAAATTGCTTTCATTAAAATTATATTCTTCACTGGGTTTAAAATAATGCGGTCTTTAGAAAATATTCAAGAATCGTGCTTGTTAAACTTCCTCATGTTCATTTCTGATGGATGGATTTCATAAGATACATAGCCCATAAGAAAAAAATCATAACCAATTTTAAATATATTCAATTTGTACGTCTTGATATAAGGTTTCTTTTGAAATTACATGATTTTTTTAAAGGTATCATATTTTTATTCTGACAAGAATCTGCAAAATATGAAAAGCATTTATGGAAGTGAAAAATTAAAATCAATTTACCAATTATTGTAATTTATAAGCCTACCCACAACATAAGACACATTAGTAGTTCATAGCTATATACATAAAAGTAGAAATATAACAAATGAATAATTAATTGTTATGTTTTTGTTTAAAATATCCAATGAAACAAAGCAATTAAAATATTGGGATAAATTATGTTGTGCAGAGTGCTTTGAAAAACATGAATGTTTGTATCAGTTATAAAGGGCCTAACTGTGACATGGTAAAAAAAACACACAACAGGTTATGTTCCACATTATCAATATTATAACTAACATTTCTTAAATATACTTTTCTAACATATAAACAAGTTTTTTTTTTAGTTTTCAGTACCAGCAACTAAGAAAGTAATTACAAATTAAAGGTCAAACGGTTTAAAACACAAAAAGATAGACAGTGTTTATTAATTTTACCTTAGATTATGCAGTGACAAATTAATCCACTCTTTATGATGGTGTTAGCTAACCTTTGACTTTTGTAAGCTTAAGATAGATTTATTGGTTAGTGTAAGAAATTGAGTTATACAAGATTAAACAACCACGCAAAGTAGTACCTCTACTACATTTTTGACAGTAACAGCAGAAAAGGAGTATTCCAAAATTCGTCAAACAGCAAGTTGTATTGATATTATTTCCAAAATTGTAACTTATCTATAATGATTTTTTTACATGTTTTCAATTAATTGAAAAGTATTGTTTTTATTTTGTTTTCCCTTCAAATATTGGGCTATACATGAAGTATCAAATCGTTGTAACTGTACATATTATTCTTTACATATCTTTGTAAATAATATAAAGTTTTTAATTTGAGTATTATTTTTGTACACTATTCAGTACTTATTATACATTATTTATATTTCACACAATTTGTTTTTTACAAATAATAAATTTCTACAAAGTTTTCACATGGTAGGGCCTACCTATATCAAAAAATAACTTCATTCAGCGGCACAATAAACCTTGATTTAAAAAATATACTCAGTCTAAAACGTATAAAAAGTGAACACAACTTTAAAACACAACAAAGATATAAAACATGTATGTTACAAAAAATTATGTTTAGTGTATGAATGCTTATTGACCATACTTTCGATAAATGCCACCTTAAGATATTTTGTTTTCTTTCATATTGGAAGACGAATACAGGTTATTAAAAATATTTTGTTTGCTACCTCTTTAGAATTGATTAAAATGTAATTCACTATAATTTAGTCTTATTTTATTTAAAGCAAGAGTTCTAGACATATCTTGATTGTAAACATCAAGGTTTTAAAATTCATGATTAAAACAAAATTAACTAAAACATTTTCAATATCTTTTACTGTAATGGATCAAAATATCCCAAATCAAATTTATATTAATATGTTTTAAGGCTCGGCTCTCTACATTCAAAACGGCGAAGTTGGGTAAAAATTTCAATGTTAAATGACCAAAACATACCTTCACTATTAAGCATATTTTTGTGTTGTTTTTGTCAAAAAACGAAAGCTGTATTTTTTTTCTTACAGTAAAATAGATTGTGAGTGTTGATTGCTAAGGTTTTTTGCAATATCTCTTTTTGCAACTGAGTAAAAAAATAATAAAGTTTACTATTTTTTACTATTTATATCATACGTTTATGAAAAAAATAACACGATTTTTGAAAATGTATTCGGCAATCAACATCCGCATATGACAGTACTTCAAAATTAAACCAAATTTTTAAATTTATTCCACGAATTAACGGAGAAAAATGACTTATTCTGTAGCATTACTCTTATGGGAATCAGATTCAATATGGCGACAGGGTAAGCGCCCCCTTAAGTCCAATACAGTATTTTTACGCTTTTTAAGAAAAGATGTATATATGTTTTCCCTCATAAAATCTTTAAAAAAATTATACCAACTTTTTTTAAATGTTTTAGCGTCAATCTGATCCGAAAGCGCAATTTAAAAAAAACCATTATTATCTGCTGATCAGCATTATGATCAGCACTAGCTAAACATAACGTAACAGCTCATGAATATAAAAATTATGTCAATTTCAATATGATATGAAACAAATTTAATCCAGTAATGTTTTGAAAACTTTATTTTTATCTGTATATGCACAAGGATTAAAAAATCATTGAAGCAAGAAATAGTATACGCTCCTTACGTATTTGGTTTGCGATTGCAGGTAGATTCGATGAGGACATACAATTAAAAAAACTGCTACTTCCCAAATAAAGGCATTTTTGCACAAAAAAGTAGTTTTATAACCAGAATGAATTTAATTTGTAAAATATATTTTCTTAAAAATTATTGGTTCTTATGTTATTGAACCAGTCCAAGACATTCTGGAGACACAGAGTATATTTTATCATTATACAAAAATGAACACAATTAATGATCAAAGAAACATTAGACTAATGCATAGTCCTTCATCATGTCCTATGGAATCATGCATCATGCATAGAATCACATCGGGGAGTGCTGCCAGATTAAAGGTGACCAGAAAAGAAGTTTGTCTTATAAAAGAAATTATAAAATAATTTTCAATTTACATAATAACTTTAAATTTAGTTTGAATTAGCAATTTTGTTACATTACTTAGGTATCAAGTAATTATAATATTATTTTGAAAATTATTATTTTGTTAACTGAAGCACAAAGTCAATACTATAAAGTCATTGAAAATGGCAATAAAGTGCTAATACTTTATGTGATAATAAAAAAATAAAAAAACGAATGAGTGAATAAAGTTCAAGCTTACTAACTATTTATCTACAAAGAACCAAAACAAGCTTATATCTGTTTGTGATGTTGAAGAACTAAACATGAAAAGAGAGAAAGCTAATTATTTATTCAACACAATGTGTTACTATAAAAGGCTCATATTTTTAAATTTGTGGTTCAAAACAATAAAACAATTCAATATGAAGTGTAAACAATATATATAAATAAAAATGTAAATGTTCGTTTGTTCAAAATCTAAAATTTCCGAAAGTTCTTCACCGATTTCTTTGAAATTTTGACACAACATTGCATTAATTTGCTTCCACCAGTGTTTTTATATAGGTACTTTTTGAAAAACAGCGTCATCTGTTCGATATAAAAATAACACTACTAATTACTAGTAAGCTTCTGTGAAAAATCACAGGCAGATTAATTAGCTAAACATGAGAAATATACAGTGTCAAAAAAGTAAAGTGCCAAACTTCAGGGAATGGTTCTATGAGTCAAAATAAGAAAAAAAAGTTCATATAAACACAGACCCGAAAACTCTTTGTTTTGTATATATCCGGCAATTTAATTTTTGGTACAAAATAATTCTTATTTAGAAACGGTTTGACTGATTGAGTTCAAACTTGGTATGAAGTTTAACCTAACAATGTAATATCTCAAGAAAAATAAACAATTAATCCAGTCATGAGTTTAGAAATGGCGGCTGTTTGAAAATTTCAAACCTAAATTACCGTACTCAAAAACCGTAAATTTTAACAAAAAATGTCAAGACATTTTTTTTAGCCCTTTTGATTACCTTTCGGGTGGTGTAACTTTCAAACTATCGGATGAAGGATAATAGCTAAGTTAAAGATAAAGACAGCAAATGTACATACAATATTGCAGTGACAAAATGCTCCAGAGTGTACTTAGATTGCTGCTAGGACTACTTGAAGTATTAAAAGCATGCTACGATTGTATTAAAAATATTTAAATATGAAAAATGGAATGATTATTATACCTTAGATAAACTGTATTTAGGTAATCTAATTATTGCTAAATTGAATCTAGGGAGAAAGTATTACTGTATTTTCCCTCGCAATTTGTTACAAATATGTTTCGAACAAATAAAGTGTAGGCCTATACCTGACCTCTTGTATTGTGTTTTGTAATAGGAATAACAAACTTGCTATTTTCTTTAATTCGAATATTTTTTGAAAATTTTTAATAAATTAAAACTTAATTTTAAATAGTTTAAATCTATTGTAGAGTTGAGGGAAAAATACTATTTAAAGACATTTGTTTTTACCAAATACAAAATACAACCTAAAGATAGTTTTAACTAATAAATAATTGTAATAAATTCAGTTGTAGAGAGACTGTGCAAAAATGTCACTAAATTTAGTATTAAGAAAAATCATGTCACACGAAAATCATATTATCAATTAATTATTAAAATATTTGAATCTGCGAGTTCTAAGAGCCTACATTTTTTAACATCAAACACTTATTAGCCTAACAACCAAAGAGTAAAATGAAGCGTAGGCTATCCCCTTAAACAAAATAGAAACCTTGCATTTGATTGCAAATCGATATGAGGAAAACTGTAGGGATAAGGGTGTACAAAATATTACGTAATGATTGTATATATCTGATCAATTTTACCTTTTCCCCAAATAATAGCTCTGTCGTCGATAAAATACTGATCATCACGCACTGTTCTTCGGTCGCCGCTGACAACCACTTTCCATTCTGCGTGCGCCTTCCCTCTCAATACAACACGTACAGCTGAAAGCAAGCAAACACAATCAGGTTTCTATGGTAACCATTCTGTGCGAATAGAAAGAGATAACATTGCTGTAATCCTGGTGACAAATGCCTAGAATATAGATGAGAATATTTTAAACAAATATCAAGGAGAATGTATTTCAGATGTACGGAATCTAATTCCATACATCTGAATTATATAAGGAAAACATGGAGTTTATATCCATATTTATTTGTAATACCGTATATATTAGTAAACTTTTTAATAAGAGCACATTTTGATTGAAATTACTTTTATTTTAGCTTCTTATTAGAATGTCTGAATTACATTCCTAAACAAATTAAGAGAATATATTAAACAAACAAGGAAATGTATGTAAACTCAATTTTATTTAAAAAAATGCTAAATGGCACAAACTGATTTAAAATTTTAATCAAACATATGTTAAAATATCCCACTTTATTTATAAAGTTCTTTGTACAAAATAGTGCCAACAAAATTTCAGAATTCTAAATGCTACTTATACATATTACATACTCTTAAGCACACAAAATAACAAGTATTTACATATACAAATTACTTATATTATTTAGATAGGCCTATTACTTAGATTATGAAAAATTATTTTTTTAATAGGTCTAAGTGTATTACATCTTTGAGCTTTTAAAATGAATTGCCTATTTCTAACAATTGATAATCGATATTCAAAGCAGAGTTTAGCAATAAATTCCTGCACTAAATTATTTCAGATTTGTTAAAACAACATTAAATATTAAACGTAGTGGGCTCTATAAAGGTTCCAACCATCGAATTTATTCCTTTATTTAGATCGATGAACATTGATATCACATCCGAGTATTAAAAGTATTTGTTCAGGAAGCAAGACAAATCCTGTTTCATAAAAAATAATCTTTTGTAGGACAATTGAACTGCAATGAAAACATTGATCAGTACATTTTTTAAAGATACAAATATATATGGGCAAATATTTTATTACATAATTTGAATAGTTGTAAATAATGCATTACTTTGCAAAATGCCTCTAATACTCTTTCTAACCAACCTCGAACAAATAAGAAGACTATATTTCAATATGCAATCTATATATTAAAACAATTTATGAAAACTTTTGGCTGTCAGTACGGCCATTCTATCCGGCCGATTTCCTTATTTTTTTTTTTTTAAATTGCAGGTAATCATTCACAGATATGTCATCAAGCATTACAAATCATGTATCTTTCGCCTTACAAACGTTATAATCAAATGCAAATTTCTGCTGTGTATTCCTTATGGGGGTTTTTTTTTGGTTCTTTGTCCACTTTGCGTTCGTATACCGTCCATCCGATTGCTTTGAAATTTTGCATAGTAAAACAGGTTAACCCTGGGAAGGTTTTAGGCCATTTACCGAAGTCCTAGGACATTAGGGCTACGCCCCAGTGTCCCTCAAAATTGCAATGTTAATCTTATGGAAGAAAGATTTCTATTGATTTTATCAGGGGCACAAAAACAGCTGTTCGTATAAAAAACTTAGCAACACATCATGTTTGTTTACTTTCATTACCATAGCAACATTACTTAGAAAATTTTAAGAGTATTACCTTTTTGAGGTTACATTGACAAACTAAAAACAAACACAAACAAAAATCAACGAAAAATGCTAACTATATTTTAGTTCAATTCAAACATTGGTTGTTACAAACCTATTATATATAAAACAGCTAATTTGGATCAAAAACTGAACATAATCATTCACAGATATGTCAAGTCTTATATATTATCATCTGTTCAGCCGCTATTCATCCGAGAAGGAGCTCCGGTATACAATCCTTCAAATTTCCCATGTTAATCTTATGGAGATAATGTTTAATGAGTTTGAGTCAGCTGCCACATAAAACAGCTGATTTATGCTCGGTCACCTATGTACAAACGAGCCAAAGATTAACGAGATTCTTTATCAAATTTTCCACCTGCGAGCGAAGCTAAGCAGCCATCTGAGGCCGAAGGCCGAGCCGGGGTTGGGACGCGGAGCGTCCAGGGGCAGAGCCCCTAGTGTAATTACTAAAAAAACCCGTAAGCAGCACTGCCGCATTACTACAGCCGAATTTTCTTATCAGGGAATAACTAGTATTATATAATGAGAGTTTCCTATGAGTTTTGTTCCTTGTTCCGGAAACTGTTCCAAATATACCTTTTCACAGGATTATAGTAAATTTAATTGCCTTTCAAATGATATAGCTTACAAATTGCACTCGGGTTTATAAGTGGAAGAAATTGCGTAATTACCTTACATTGATAATAAAAAAAACATTTATCGGATTCTTCTTATCAATTTGGTTCCTTGTTCCGGAAACTGTATTTAAAATAACTTTGCAAAGGATTTTAGTAAATTTAATTACCTTTCGAATCATATTGCTCACAAAATGAACACGGGTTTATGATTGGGAAAAATTGCCAAATTACCTTACATTGATAATGACAAAAACAATTATCTGGAGCTTCCTATCAGTTTTGTTCTTTGGTCCGGGGACTGTATTTGAATTACCTTTGCACAGGATTGTAGTAAATTTAATTACCTTTCGAACGATATAGCTCAAAAATTGCACACGGGCTTATGAGTGGGAAAAATTGAGCAAAAACCTTACACGAATAATGAAAAAATCATTTATAAGGAGCTTCCTATCATTTTTGTTCCTTGTTTCGGGGACTATACCTGAATTACTTTTGCACAGGATTGTAGGAAATTTAATTACCTTTCGAACGACATAGCTCACAAATTTCACACGGGCTTATGAGTGGGAAAAATTGAGCAAAAACCTTACACGAATAATGAAAAAAATCATTTATAAGGAGCTTCCTATCATTTTTGTTCCTTGTTTCGGGGACTGTACCTGAATTACTTTTGCACAGGATTGTAGGAAGTTTAATTACCTTTCGAACGATATAGCTAAAAAATTGCACACGGGCTTATGAGTGGGAGAAATTGTACAAAAACCTTACACGGATAGTGAAAAAATCATTTATCTAGAGCTTCCTATCAATTTTGTTCTTTGTTCCGGGAACTGTACCTGAATTACCTTTGCACAGGATTGTAGTAAATTTAATAACCTTTCGAACGATATAGCTAAAAAATTGCACACGGGATTATGAGTGGGAGCAATTGCGCAAAAACCTGACATGGATAATGAAAAATCATTTATCAGGAGCTTCCTATCAATTTTGTTCCTTGTTCCGGGGACTGTACCTGAAATACCTTTGCACAGGATTGTAGTAAATTTTATTACTTTTTTTATAGCTCAAAAACTGTACAAAGGCTTATGAGTGGGAAAAATAATGCAATTTCCTCGCTCTAACTTTCCCATGTTGGTTTGAATCAAACAAGCAGCCATTTTGTGTAAAATCAAAAAATAAAAATATCAGTGTCTGGGACATCCTACAAGGACAATTCCACTAAAATTTCTGCTATTTTGAAGCATATTTACTACCATTTTATCAAGGTGGGAAAACCCCATATACTTATATACCCTTAAATCCATACCCAAAAACGATTAATCGGTATAACTCTGCCATTTTGAATCGGATCGAAAAACAAAAAATTGTATCTGAAGAATCCTACTAGTACCCTTCCACCAAAAAATCTGCAATTTGAAGCATATTTACTATCACCGGGAATAAAACACACACACACACACACACACACACACACACACACCAACACCCACACACACACACACACACATATATATATATAAAGTAATGAATTTTGGGTATCGTCTCCTCCCTCCTCCGTCGAACCGTTTTCAAGTTGGGTCGAGTGTAATAGCATTGAAGAAACAACACTATAAGAAGCGAAACCCCCATGTTATCAGAGGTAACACTGTTCAATAATCGAAAATGCCTAGTTGGCGTCGAGGCCACCAGATACCGCCAGCAGCATCACCGCGCGGACTGTACCTTCTCTGTTGGGACTGTACCGTCAGTCGCGTTCTCGTTAGTGAAGTTACTCTAATGGTCGGATGTTTGGAGTTTTGTAATTTTTATTTTTATTTGTGATAGAGAACATTAACATTATTTTTTTTCAATCTATATTACAAATGTAAGGTAATGTTTCTTAAGGCTAAACTTTTGGGAAATCGCTCCCACCAACAGCTGTTTCGGACTCGTATAGTTATTTCTATTTTTGTATCCAATTTTCGTGAACTGTTTGATTTAACTGCATAAAATGTTTAATGTTAACGTTAACCAGAAATAATATGTATTTATTTATTTCAAACCTAAGAAAAAATACAAGTTTTTTTAACATTGAGGTCATGGAGGATTTTTAAATTTCTGCAAAAATTTCGTTTTTTCAGTCTTTTAATTTCTGTATCATCGGGTTTTATTGAGTTTGGATTGGTTTTAGTAGTATATCAAAGATTACAGAAATTCCGTAGTACTGTATTCTGTGGTAGTATACACTGGGGGGAATTTATTAGATTCATACGATTTTTAAAATATAGCAAGTTCCCTACAGTTCTCTTGATCGTTTAACGCCAAATTCCCATTTCAATTTTTCAAGCAAAGGTTTTAGGGCCAATTCCCTTTTGGAGAAACTGCAAACGCAGCCCCTAAGTGTGGAGTATTTGTTATGATTCTTTTATTAGCTTTACTTTTAAGTTTTTACTTTAAGCGGCGAAGTTTAAACTCTGTCTATAATGTCAGTTTCGTCTCGAGTCGCTGCAAAAGACTGGTGGCGCTCCGAGTGGCTTCGATGTGAACTACCACGAAAGCGTCAGCTTATAGCCCATTAGGTTTAGCTTCTTATAGTATTGTTTCTTCAATAGTAATAGCTCTTATTTTCTTCAAAAATTCGGCTAAAAAGGTGTTGACCACCCATGCAATGTGTATCCAACAAATTTATTTATTTGGATTCAAAACCAGAAGCCTCACTATGGATTCTAAACATTTCAAAATTTTGGAGGCAGTTAAGGGAATCTGGAAACCTGATCGAATCATTTTAAACGAAAGTTATTGTTTTTAATTTAAAATTCTATTTTGAGATTAAGCTCAACAATACCCAATATTTGAGACCGTCTTCTCTGCCATCTTGAAATTAATAGAGTTATTTTTAAAAAAATTTCCAATTACAATTTTCTTTTACAAAGATGTAGATAATTAGTCTATTTATTAAAAATATTGAGAACGAGCGTGAACCGAAAGTTTTGTACGTTCTGTAAAACCTTTAATTGAGCTTACTGAAATTATTTGAAATAGATTCTCCATTTTTAATGTACTGGGAAGCCATTTTAAACCAAAGCTCCAGTTTTATCCTTTGAACGGGTGGTCTGGGTCATAAGGTTTACATGTTTGTAAAGAAATGTGAACATGATAATGTTTAATAAATGCATACTTAACCCGTGAAAATATATAAAATTTGTGTTCAAATCTTATTGAAATTGTCCCTGTAGTTAATAAAAACAAATTACAAACACTGCATGTAGTGTAAAAGGAAAAGATGTAGTATTAAAAATGGCTATTGTACTTGCCAGTTTTGATATTTTATATTTCTGTGTTATCATTTATCACAGATTTGCCTATGAGACTCTCAACTGAATAAAAAATTAAATGGACATAGTTGATTATTAGGTGCTCTTAATTCACAAAGTACTTTATTTATGCATTTAATGTATTTATTATATTACCGAGAAAAATATTTTGATAAAAGTTATAACTGCAGAAAATTTGCTCGAAATGGTACAACATATTTAGTGTGTTGAGGTGTAAAAAATTACTCTTCTAGTTTTAAGTAGGGTATGTAATGCATTAAAGTAAAGTTACTTGCAAGAAGTACAGATTTCTAGTAGTTTGGCTCCGAAAAATGGATGATAATTTCAAGGTTTAGACCTTTTAATATTTAAAGAAAGGTACTAAAACGTATCCGTTCGATAATAATTGATCCTGATCAGTAATCTTTGGAGTAATCTCAGAAATTGGTGAATAGTTTAATCTTCCTAACTATCATAAACAGTACTGCTTTATTGCGCCTCCGAATCGTTACCTCTCCCTCCCCCTCCGAATCGTTATCTATATAAACTTAAATAGATAATAATTAAATGATAGTGTAAACTATGTTTACTAAGCTTCACTGACCTCCAAAATGTTTGCGCTCCGTACACCTCCCTAAAATGCCGAGTGGGAATGGTGCACTGAACGTAGGCTCATATTATCTCAGAAAATTTAATATTAATGATTAAAATAATTAATTATAAAAATAAACAGTTTTACTGGAGGTCATGCACAGTACACATTTTAATTTAATAAATTTATACATTCATTATTTAAAACTCTGCTGCTGGTTTTAACCTAACAGGTTCAACTAAATGTAATGTTCATCTGAGATGGTAAGGATTTTATTTTAATTTAATTAATTTAATCCAATGAAGGAATTATTAACAATGTAGGTCTTATATACTAATACTTTCGTCCTAGAATGGTTGACCTAACAGTTTAACGAAATTCCTACACTTTGGGTTTACCAAATAAGGATAGCTCAAAGATTCTATAAATTACTAAAGTAAATTATGTGCAGTAGTTTATTGTGAGTAATACTCGGTATGTATAGAATATTAACGGTACGGTTCACAAGTGGATGAGCAGTAACTCATGACGTCATCGGTGCCCACTTTCTCATAAGCTCCATAAGCTTCTCATGTAAAAATTGAAGAGCCTTATGTAAAAATTGAATAACTTAAAAAATATTTAATTGATTTTAATAAAATTTGAACCCCACACATAGAAAACATATCTTATAATAATATAAAAAAATCAGATTGTTACAACAAATTTTATTTACTAAATAGGCCTATAAAAATTACTTTCCGATATCTTTATTCGGTGAAAAATTGTTTGTTCATGTCTTCAGTAAAAATTGAATAACTTTAAAAATATTTAACCGATTTTAATAAAATTTGAATATATCGGGTGAAGACATATTTATAATAACAATTTAAGAAAATCAGGTTGTTAGAACAAATTTTAATACCTTTACTGATTATTCCTATGAAAATTACTATTTTCAAATTCGACAAATGGTGAACAATATTTTTTTATTTTTTATTATTTGACATTTATTTTAATTATGTATTGAGTTATGAATGTGATAAGTTATAGAGAATTTTATTTTGAATCCAAATCATTTTTAATATTTAAAATCGAATATATATATCAAAAGATATATACATTTAAAAAATGTATTGTAAAATTTTGTTTACAAAGTATGTACGTTTTTGATAGGTATTACAAATTTCATAATAATAATTTATCGTATCGTAATGATTTTTTCACAGAATGTGTATAATAATATACTCTGTTAATACGACTGCAATCAATAATAAACTGCTGACTTTCATTTCTCTTTTACATGTCAACTGTTTCATCCATTTAATTTCAGATTGAAGGATTTGCGAGTGTACGTGTATTAGGATTGTAAGTGAGTTACGAGTTAAATATCTAAGGTAAATTAAATATTGTCATTCAACTGAATGACCATTGTTTATTTGGATTCAAATAATGCCGTAATCAAAATAAAATAAAAACAAAATACGAGTATTAACACTAGAGTACTAGCTATAACGATTACATTTGTTATACTTATATAATACTGCAAACAAAATAAAATAAATATTAGTATAGTCTATAAATTGTATTAGTTTCAACAGATGGTTTATTGCGTTTGTATAATAATACAGTATCTTGTAATTCTTGTCCATATTACGAAATTGTTTATATTTTGAGACCAGTTTTCCTAGGTGTCCAGTAAAAATATGTATAATATGTTGTGTCCTTTCTGAAAAGTACAATTGTAGTTTTTTTAAAGATATTGTTGGTTAAAATTACATTTCAAGCATAAACAAAACTTTTAAACGTAACAAACTTGGATTATTATCAATACAGTATTATTGTAAGCATTGGAACTTTAAAAAAGCTAATAACATGTAAAAACTCGACGTTAAAAAATTATTGAAGCTTGGCAAGTTTTTTGGCTTTTTCCTCCCCTCGTCTGTTTTTTTGTTACCATAACGTTTTCATGTGTTGCATTTTTTCGCGTGCATGGATTTCATCCTCATGAAAGTCCGTGTTCGGACATAGCAAACAATAGCAAATTCATCAATACGGTATGAAAATATTTATTGTTCAAAATACCTGTCAACGTCTTCATCACTTTGCACTGTTTGTTCAGGCTATCTGCACCATGAAAGTTGTTGAAATCACTTTCCATTTGTCTTACTATTGTCTCCCATTCGTTTGTTGGATTCATCAAAGTTCCACGTGACAAAGCAGACAGCCAGTCATTTTGGGTTGGAAAGTTTTTAGTCGGATGACCGTAAATGTATTTTGTAACGAGTTTTTCTTTTTTATTCTGTAGGCAAAGTACCCTGCAAGCATTTTACTTAAATCTATTTACTCTTCTTTTATTATTTGTTCATCTGTACTCTGACAATCATGAGTTTCATCCAATAGAGGCTGAACAATTGATAAAAACTCTTGTTCTTCTTCTGGCGAATCTACGTCAGGGTCCCCGCACATTACACTCGTTTCAGTTTGAAACCCTCTTCAGAGCATTCTAAATTGTTAAATATATTCACACTGAGGGTGGGAACGTCTTTGTTTTGACAGTTACCTATCGCTATAATCGTAGAAACAGAACGGCCTAAAAGTAAAACCTTTATGCGCTGGCCAACAGAGGTTGGTAGCGGGTGATCATAAAATCGACCAAGTCCACGAACAAGGGAAAAATATGATTCAAGTATGTCTTGGTTGCATCTGGCTTCCATAATATAGGTATAACCTTCGGATTTAACTCTTCAAACAAACCTTTAAGGCTGCTTGTAGAAATAAGGAATCCTTTTTGAAACGGTAACAACTCTGTTTTCCCTAACACTCGCATTGAAACGCACAAATCGAACAGCTCATTCAAGGCAACATTTTGTTCTTGTATATGCAATCCATATGCACTTTTAAATTTATTACATGGATGATGCGGTATTCTTGAATTAAGAACCACTATTAATGGTTCTAATAACTTACATTTAACAACGTGCTCATTTCCAGGGAAGTTATATTCAATAGCTGTAGCAACAGTCTCGGACAGTACTGTAGTTCTGCGGCTTTTCTTACATTTTGCCTCTCAGTACCAGACAAAAGAATGTGAGAATATGTTATTTTGTGAGCAAATTTCAAACCCCCTTCACTTTGAAGCTCGATTAGCTTATCAAAAATATCCTTTGTAGTTACTTGTCCTGAAAACAATTTATAACCCTGATTCAGCAAGTGGTTCCAACACAGTTTGAGTAAATAGAGAACATCAAAGAAAGCCCAAATTTTACGATTTTCGGCTACAGGGTTTTTAATGCTTTTCACTACTCCTGGAATAATACGTAATTCTGATACGAGTTTCTTATTTGATGGTCCCATGTCACTTACAAATGCTCTCACACGAAAACCAGTGGCTTCTACTTTTTCAATCGCTTCAAATAAAAGCGTTTTGTCTACTGGCTTGTCAGACGCATAATATATTGGCTGTTTCCACTTACCTATCATGCTTCTCACTATAATAACTTGTACCGTTGAATGTGGTCCCAAGATTTTATCTTCGACGCTGTCATAGTATATAACTGAGTTCACTTTCATTTCATCAAAGCACATAACTACATCTTTTTCCATATCAGTGAACACATTTATTTGAGTTTCCATCACTTTGAAACTCATATCAATGAAACCTGACTTTATAGTAAAATGGCTTGGATTGCGTTTAATTGTACTCTCGCTGGGCAGTGGGTACTTTAAAACATCTTTAACATAATTAAAAGCTTTTTTCGATATAGGCTACTCCTTAAAGTAACTGCTTTTGAAACATAGTTTAGGCTCCAACTTCTACATTTTCCTTTCAAAGTTATCTGCTGTTGTGATTTTGAAAAAGTGACTTGTAAGTTTTGAGCTTTTCCTCTAAATTGTACATTTTTGCATTTCTCACAGCAATTTGTTTTTTCAAAGTTTCACATTCTTCCTCTATTTTATCAGTTCATTCTAAGTTTGATTCATTGCACACAGACGTATTAGGATCTGAAATTAATGGAAGATTTTTCAAACAAGTATTTTCCATAAGCAGGGTGTTTATTTGTGTTTTGGTTTCCCTATTTTCCACTGTTTTGAGACGCAATGAACGATTTTCATTATTATTAATCAAACTTGGTCTGGAATTCTGCAGTTTAACAGAAGGAAATGATGACTTTTTCAAAATGTTCCTACTTTTTGTGTTTAGAAACCCTGATTTAAGATCACGCTCGAAATCACTTTTGTCAAAATGTACTGAGCAAATTTTGGCATTATCGACACAAAAATCATCGGCTCGTTTACAAGCATTTACCCACTGTTTTCTCAAGGTTATGCCCGTAGGAAACCGATGAAAAGAAATTCCAGATTTTTTGGAATGTCTTGAATGGTTTAAACATCCAGCTACACTACAACACAGCATAATTCTAACACAAGAATACTTTTGAACTCTTTCACGACTTTAAATTACTATCAAAAACACTTTAACAACACTAATATCTTAACTTCACTTGCACTTGACAAAACAACAATAAAAATAATTCGACCACGCAGCTGAACCGCTGACGTGAGTTGAGCAAATTTCCAAAATTAAGTTTATATGCCTATGTTTTAGGGTTTCAACCAACGACCACATAAGACCAATAGATGGAGCATGCCTATAAAGCTAACACTATAGCGGGTGAAGCCAGGTCGGCCATCTTGTCTGGGTCAGAAAGACATAAACGGCGCTCTCAACTTTGAAGTATGCCAATGCTCTCGTTTCACTCAACCTGTGATTTAACATACTTAGAGTAAAGTTAAAATTTTGAAACTTCGCAAGTGTAAAGTTGACAAGTTGTGGGTGCTAATGAAAGGAATTAAAAATCAAATAACACTAACAAAATAACCATTTTAACACAAAAATAACTTTAACTTTTTATATACATTTTTAATCATGACATAAAAAAGTTCGATTGCTACTACTTTTTTTATTTTTTGGTCAGGTACGTTAAAAACGGTGGAAATTGTAGCCTTAGAACTGAATTTTACTAATCCTATTTTTTTTTTAATTTGCTTATTTAATTTCGTAGATAACTCAGTTAAAGTTAAAAAGTTTTGCCGCGGCGGAAAGAGCGTTCCGCCCATCGACCTGCAAGTATTGGTATGGCAAATTCGTTGTAGATACTGCATGTATATTTGTATTAACAAGTACTGTAATGACATTTTTGTGATAACTAGTATATTACTAATACTATATCAATAAACAAAGTTTAGTTTTTGTTAATGTCTGGTACTTTAACGGGAAAGGTTTAATTCCTGAAATACCGTTTAATATTTTATGGCGTCTCAATTAATTTTTTTTTATTTTAGATATTGTCATAAGTTTTTAATTAGTGGACTAGAAATATTGATTGTACTGAAAAGCATTAATTAAGCCTGGCATTATTTTATACAAATTGTTTAGTATCTATTGACATAATATTAAAATTAAGTGGGTAGAGATCCGAAAATACTTTGAAAATAAAATCTTTTCTTACATTACCTGAAATTGTCGTATATAAATGTTATATTGAAAAAGTATAGGACATAAAGACAATGAAAAAATATGTTTTAAAAGTTTATTTTTACAATGTAAAGTAGTAAAAGTTGAAAATCTATAGTATGTGAACACTAATCGAGCAAATAATATAATATTGGATAGAATCAAATCACATAGTTTTGATAACATGAAAAGATTTTAATTTTCTTTGTGTTCAAAATTTGATAATATAGTCCTTTTTATTGGTGATTACAATGAAGTTTGAAAGTGAAACATAGGCTACTAATATACAAATATTTATACTATTTTTAAGGTTCGAAATATAATGATAATCTTACAGAAGTGCTACTATTATTAGTGAATACAAACAAGTTTGATTGTTGAATATGGATTACAAACATTAAATAATTTGCACAATTCTATTTCACAAACATTCCCTGTGCGAATGACAATAGCAAAGGCTAGAGCTACTGGCGTTGACGCTCGCGTCTAGGATGAGTCATGCCTATCCGCCGCCATCTTGTCTGGGTCAGGTGGACAGCTCGGCTTCACCGGCCGACTAGCTATGCTCCATCTATTATTGGTCTTATGTGGTCGTTGGTTTCAATCAACAATTTGGGAAATAGGTCTACTCACGAAGGCGTTGAACAGCTGTCTGTATGTACGCAAAATACTGGTAGAATTTCTTTCCTCCTAGTGGCCTCGCGAGTCAGGGTACTTTTATGGTATTTTACGTTTTGATCGATTTTAGGGGAACCAAATGAGCTATAAGGTCGCGTAAAAAAAACAAAATGAGCAGAATAACATCCTACATTTATATTTTTAGGAAAAACTCCAAAAAATTTCATTCTCGTAGTAAAAATCTCACAAAAAAGGAACTTCCGGTCAAAAAACGTACTTCCGAATGTTGGATTTTTGGCTAACGAACTCGTCCGAGGTACATAGACAACCAACGCGTGTACCAAATTTGGACCAAATCGGACTTAAAATGCGGCCGCTAGAGTGCGAACACATATATACATATATATGAATTTTAATGACACCCCAAAACGTGTTCTGGGGACCATGATCGGTGCTCATTTGCTACTCCCGAACTTGGGTCTCACCATAAGGGCCACTGCAATAGCTCATTTTTCCTACGGAAATTCGCTAATAAAAAGGCGGGAATCAAAAGGCAAATTTAAAGAATTACAAGATACTGTATATACAAACGCAATAAACCATCTGTTGAAACTAATAAAATTCATAGACTACTAATATTTATTTTATTTTGTTTGCAGTATTATATAAGTATAACAAATGTAATCGTTATAGCTAGTACTCTAGTGTTAATACTCGTATTTTGTTTTTATTTTATTTTGTTTATGGCATTATTTGAATTTAAATAAACAATGGTCATTCAGTTGAATGACAATATTTAATTTACCTTAGATATTTAACTCGTAACACACTTAAAATCCTAATACACGTACACTCACAAATCCTTCAATCTGAAATTAAATGGATGAAACAGTTGACATGTAAAAGAGAAATGAAAGTCAGCAGTTTATTATTGATTGCAGTCGTATTAACAGAGTATATTATTATACACATTCTGTGAAAAAATCGTCACGATACGATAAATTATTTGATTTATAAATTATTATTATTAAATTTGTAGTACCTATCGAAAACGTACAAACTTTGTAAACAAAATTCTACAATACATTTTTTAAATGCATATCTCTTTTGATATATACTGTATATATATTCGATTTTAAATATTAAAAGAGATTTGTATTCACAATAAAATTCTCTATAACTTATCACATTCATAACTCAATACATAATTAAAATAAATGTTAAATAATAAAAAATAAAAAAATATTGTTCACCATTTGTCGAATTTGAAAATAGTAATTTTTATAGGCCTAATCAGTACAGGTATTAAAATTTGTTCTAACAACCTGATTTTCTTAAATTGTTATTATAAATATGTCTTCTCCCGATATATTCAAATTTTATTAAAATCGGTTAAATATTTTTAAAGTTATTCAATTTTTACTGAAGACATGAACAAACAATTTTTCACCGAATAAAGATATTGGAAAGTAATTTTTATAGGCCTATTCAGTAAAGGTATTAAAATTTGTTGTAACAATCTGATTTTTTTATATTATTATTAAAGATATGTTTTCTATGTGTGTTTTCTAAGTTATAGTCTTGACACTTGTTATAGTAAATAGTATATTGCGCAGTATATAGTATATAGAGCTGAGCCTACTTGGGTTTGAAAAAGTAATATACTGGCTGTGAATACTAGGTACGTTACTAGTTCTATTTTCTAAATATTGTTAACCTTTAGACAACATCTTCGGAATCAGCAAAACATAAAATATTGTTTCAACTCAATCAATTTCCAAATTATAGTTTCATTTTACAAAATATTGTTTATCATTATTTGTAGACAACCTTTTAACACTAGAAATTAATTACAAAACTTGTACACAATTATAAAGATAAAGGCCACCGTGTTATAGGCTTTTCTTACTTAGTTACACTAAATTATAGTCTGAGAAATAAATATATTGCAACAGAACTACTTTAAAAGGAGGTCAAATGTTAAATAGTCTAAGTAAATTCAGACATTAATAAATAAACGCATTTTTATTTCCTTGTGCATATCCTTGATTTGACTTTCATACACAAATTAATTGATTACAGTTTACTCATAATATATTAAATACAACAGTAATACTTTACTGGCTCCAACTGAATTGGACACACACATTGTCCATAATCAATCAAGCCTATAAATGTAACTTTATCAAAGCTTTAGAACAAACATTAATGTTCTTTATTGTTGGAGAAAGCATTGTTATGGACTTCTAAATCGTTACTCGGAATTATTTTATTTGTTTTATAATTTTAGGAAAAGAAAGTTCTAAATGTTATATTAATTAATTAACTGTTCAACTCGTTCGGAATAGGCAACTATTAAGAGAGATTCAAAGTCTTCTCGATTCCGAGACAAACATATATACAGTACTTACAACAAACAACACTTAAACAAAAATGATGTACACATTAGGTAACACATTTATCAAGTACATTAAAACATTTCTTACAATTTCATCTTCACAAAGGCGGGAGAGTGTAATACAAATGGAAAATGTCATTAAAATTACTTAGCAAATACATTATAATGTGTGATACTGTATTTTTGTTATGAGTTGTATTTTTTGGGTGTTTCGTTTTATATCCAGAGTTTATTCATTAGTTTTAAATGTATGGTGCTTGGTGTTTTTATTTCTTGTTAGTTAACACAAAGATTTGAACCTATATTAAGATTTTAAATCTTAATATAAGTTCCTCTAGTGTTAATTATTTTTAGTCATAGCTGTTATTAATTTGTTATATTTTTGCTTTAGATTCTAGGAGCGACATATGTTCAGGCGATGATAACTCTTTCATATTTAGCTGAGAAAAAACCCAAAACCTTTTGTAACTATGGATTTTTTTATTTTTCACTGTAAAATCATTGTTATTATTACATGTTAAAAATAATGTAAGTTTTCTATGTAGCTTAATGTATTAAATCAACTGATATCATTACTATTATAAATACATATATAATGTAATGTGTAGGATTAAAGTATTCAAATTTCATTTAACCAATTAGAATTGGTTTGTTTTCTTAAAGACGAAGAATTAAATTCCTTTTAATGCCACCATTATTCAGACAAATAGCCCGACATTCCTGTGGGAGATTAATCAAGTTGAGTTTATGTCTGATTTATTGCTGAACCCGGCGGAAGCTCAAATTTTTAGGTTACTCCTCTTCTAAAACCTTTCAGTTAATTAATTTTATAGAGAGAAATTTGGTAATAATGGAACAAATAGGATGTTTAAAAACTCAGTGACTTTACTTAATTATTACCATAACACTAAAATTATATTTATTTTTGATGTGAAATCATAACAAGGATAACTTGACGAAAAACTGAAAAGATAAGAGAGGGAACAAGCAAACACACAGATAGTGCTAATCTGTTTTATATTTCTGAGTGAGGGATTTTAAATGATTGCCTTTATCATTGTTTCTAAATGAAATCACAATAATTAATTTTATTAGTTTACTTACAATTAAACAGTTATGTCTTTTTCTTAGTAAAATGTTAATTTATAAAAACGAAAGTTATTGATTAATTAATTAATCTTATTCCCTTCTCTTTTCTCTTTGTATACGATTATACAATATTTACATGCCTACACACGTAGCAATACTTCTTTGTCCTCTTCATTCTACCACTAACAATAAACTGCCTGTAATAAATCATTTTTGCTGTAGTTTCTATTTTATTTTCACTAATGAAACTGTTGTGATTTCTATAGTAATACAAACTTGACTTGTAATTTATAAATTATTTTTTGATTATTTATGTCTTAGAATGAAAATAAACTAACAGTTGGAACTTACTTTTATGTGTAAATTGTTTCCGCTCTTCAAAATAACCGATGCGAGTAATTTGAATGCTAGTTTACATTAAAATTTAAGTTTACTAAGACATATTGTACTTGTGAAATCTAATGTTGGCGCTTAAAGAAGTTAGAAGCAAGCTTACACCAACTTTTGTCGAAAGTTATATGGAAAACACCATTAAATAAAATTACATTCTAGGTTTAACGGATCTCAAAACTTTTCCTGCAAATGAATAAAGTTTTCTGTTACTTCATTTAAATTCAAGAAACCCATTTTTTTCAAAATTAAGTGGTCCCACTATTACAGCATCGATCAATAAACGACGGTCACGCGTATTAGAATTTAAAAACTGTTGTTGTTTATTACCGGTTGTTCTTAGAATTATTTAAGAAGTTAGTAAAGCTATATAGTACTCTATAAAATTAGCTAATTGTCAAATAGGAAGTAAAGTTCGTACTATGCATTAAAGAAAAACGTTAAACATATCTCAAAATCATACCATTGTTTCAGACAGTGGAAATATACAGCCCGAAATATGTTTTTGTTCATAACAAATAGAACAGTAATAATAACTATCGATATCAAATTAGTAAGAGCCGTTCTATGTTGCTTCTTATAATATTAATATTTAGTTATTATTACAAATTATTTTATACTAACGAAAATTGAGTGTTCTGTTTTTAATCTCATCTGATATATCAATCCAGTACACGTAAAAAAGAGGTTTGTTTCGTGTTTTCTCTGTTATTATTTTACTTAATTGTATTAATTGTTTTACTTTAAAACGTTTAAAAAATTCTTTTAGCAAATTCAGAATAAGTAATAATTTATATCTAGTCACCAAATCAATAATATTTGTAAACTAGTTAATTAAGATATAATTTAGTAGTGCATAAGGCTTATGAAATATACAAGTTGCTGTTGTTTAAGACACAGGCTTTAAGAATTTACTCATACTTAAAGCAGACCTGGTAAAAAACACTTTCTAGAGTTATTAAAGTTAGAATCTACTGTATCTCCGCCATATTGAGCTATTTACAAAAATAATAATGTTATTCTTAAATGCTTTTTGTTTGTAATTTTTAAATCATAAATAAAATCACTATTTCTGAAACTTATTAAAGTAGATATACTTGTTTATGAAATTAGATATTTACTGAATGCAAATTATTTACGTAAAATACCTTTTTACTTTCTCCTCCTATATATGGAGA
Source organism: Philaenus spumarius (assembly GCA_018207615.1). Lineage (NCBI taxonomy): Eukaryota > Metazoa > Arthropoda > Insecta > Hemiptera > Aphrophoridae > Philaenus > Philaenus spumarius. Next base: position 43,942 of record JAGFPH010001214.1, on the reverse strand, counting down.
AAGTATTGTATTCGTCAAAATTTTCGAGTTTGAGTTTTTGGTGGAAATATCCGTTTTGGGGGGGCCCAAAAAAGTGGTTTTCGGAGTGATGTGTGTGTGTGTCGGGGTGTGTGTGTGGATGTTATCAGACCTAGAGCCTAAACCAGTCGTCCGATTTTGATGAAATTTGGTATGGAGGTACTAATCCACGGTATTGCCAGGCTTTTTTTTTCATTTTTGTGAATTTTTTATTTTTAAGGGTAATTTTCCCATAAAAACCCTTAAAATAACGGAAAATCTTTTCTCAAAAACGGCTCTAACAATTTTGATTAACATTTTATAGTTTATTAGGGTCCTAAAGTACTATAAACTATAACATTTTAATCAAAATCGTTCGAGCCGTTTTTGAGAAAAGTTGGTTTTTCCGTTATTTTATGGATTTTTATGGGAAAATTACTCTTAAAAATAAAAAAATAAAAATAAATTTATATAAGACTAGCTGTTACACTTTCTAGGGAAATGACAGTGCATTTATATCTCTTAACAAAATTATAAGCTATCATTAAAAAAAACAATAATACGAAATTTATGTTTCTTTCATACACTTTTGGCTTCATGAAATAATATTTTTTTATTAAGTTCCTATAACGAGGGAGAAAGTATGTGTCAGTTTCCTGATACCGTTTATTTTATTTCAATATTTGTAAATTTAGTCGGAAAAAATTTAAAGTTTATTAAGTTCCTATAATGAGGAGAAAGTATGTGTCAGTTTATTTTTAGAAATATTTATTTGCTTTGGGTACAACTTAATTCCCTTTTAATACATGTAACTCACTTCAAAGATAGTTCGAAAATAATTGTAAAAGAATAATTTTGTTTTAAGAAATATTTTAAGGGTATTAAAAAGCTATTAAAATACGTATTCGCACATATAATCTCTTGTTATATAAGTTTAAACAAATTTTAAACGGGTAATATTAATTTAGCCTGTATTTAACTGGTATCTGGAATTCAACAGGCAATGATTGAGTAGTTACTATTTGATTATAAAGAAGTAATTTCCCATTTAAAACTAGCAGAAAATAAAGTTGAAATACAATGCTAAAATTTGACGTAGCAACATATATATAAATTCTTTTAACACATGGTTTAAGAAGAATACATTTTGCTAGTTTATAAAAAGTGAGGCTCTGAGGAAAAGCATTGTATTGAATGAGTTGAGTGACTAATGTGTTTAGCTGACAACCCTAGACAGCTCTTTGAAATAAATGTTAGCTTTTGCTTTTAGATGCTCCATCAATCATTCTGCAGGTGGTTAGGACTGATATTGTTACTTTTAGTTTGCTTAAACAGAGTAAAATTGAAAATTAAATATCCGTACACTGCAGATATTTTATTCTGATGATCAGAACATAAGCTCTAGAAAAAATATAGATTGGATGAAATATTTCAGTTGCTTTCGAGTAAATCTGTATCATTAAGAGTAATTCGCCATATTCAACATATAAATAATTGAATAATTATCTGTTTGTAATTCAAAAGCGATATTTTTAGTAGGCTAAAATATAAGACAGCTGAATTAACGCAGGGATCGTCTTTTGTACATTTACGAAATTGTTTGTAAACTGTGTTTAGAACTCTACTGGAAGGAAAAAACAAATTTGAAATACATATGTCCAAAATAGACCCTTATAAAAACTAAAGTAGAAAGAATAGTATCAAGTATTTTTGAAAGAATAGTATTTTCATCCTTGAAAATACAGAAATAAATTTGATTTGATTTTCCAAAGTTAGTCGTGGCCAATCTTTGATGCAAAGGATTATGTTTATGTCCACTTGGGATACACTCTTGAAATTGTGTAGGCTTCAGCGTCAGATATTCAGATTTGCCTTAAATTCACCCCTACAACTTCAAACAATAATGAAGAGGTAATGATTTTGTTTTAATTTTCGTATTAAGTAAAAAGAAAAAATATCTAGTGTGCAATGGATTTGAAGCGGAAAGCATTCAGGTGCATTAAAAGGTTAAATAAAGTAAATGTCCGAAATTTTGCAACGATTCACAATACAAAATATAACACATATACATTATAAATTTGGATGCAAAAAAAGAATAATAATAATAAAATATTTCCTGATGTATCTAAAGAATTTGAAATTGGTCAAGGTTAAAACCTTTTTGGGATGAAATATTCAACACAATTCTACAACTAATCAACAAGTTCAACTATACGCTTACACTCACAAAACATATTTAGAAAAACACAAATTTGGCTTCAATAACGAACTAATCAAAATTAAAATAACAATGCACCTAAAACATCCTGATAACAAAAGGTAACACAGTAATAAAACCAGGAACACAACAAAATAAATATCAGTGCATTTATTTAATTGTTCCCAAATCACATTTTCTGACAAATTAAAAAAATAATTTAACAAATTTAAACATTATGATAATTTTATATCAATAAATGCAGATTATCCTTCCATAAAAAACTGAAACTTTCCTTGTCGAATTTTAGGAATATATTGAAATTAATTTAACAAAGCAAATTACAACTTCACTCACACAAAAATACACACACTCACACTTGGCCTACACACACCCTCACCTATGAGCACACACTTTATTATACCAGTAAACAGGGAGCCTTTTAAGAATAAACAAAAGTATTTGACAATGATTTACTACCATTGTTTATCCTCATTCACTAGATACTGCTAAAAACATCTCGACCTGTAGTTCTAATAAATATTGTTTTACAAGTTTACAAAACTCGATTTTATTCGTAGAAGTTTAGGTTTTAGAGGCATCAAATTAAAAAACACTGTAACAAGATATAAATAAAATTTCTTTAACATCATTAAATTTGGTTTATAAAAACTACGTTTAAATAATTCCGTTAATTCCTCTTTCTATTCCCTGGGGTATAATTTCCTACACTTCTATTGAAAAAAACTCTGAATACTTTAAATACATTTCTATTAGGTAAAATGATGAGAACTTTGAATAATGGAGCAGCGTTTTCCAATCCAGTTATATTTGGCATAACTAAAAAATGCTTCTGAATCAGAATAACTGGTTTTAAGACACTGTAATGCACCTCCCCAAAAGTCAATACCATATTCCAGTTTTGAATATGGTACATTTTCATATTGATAATTTGATATAATTAAATTATACACACCCTTAAAATGGAATAAAAATGTGTAATGTATTATACATATTGAGAAAATATATTAAATATAATGTACTGCAGATTTAATGATAACTGAAAATATAATTACAACTTTTAGGAGTTAAGAATAATTTGTTATTTGAGTAATTAATTATGTAATTTCAAAACATGATATAATATTTTTTACAATATATTTACTTGTGTAATTCGATGACCCTTATTCTCTTCTACTAGTAATACTGATAGAAATAGAATACTAAATTGGTCATAGAAGTTATCACTTCCAACGTGTGGTCTTAAGCACACCCAATTTTTTATTTTATCTAACTACGTCGAAATAAGTATCCTCGCAATATTTAGTTTTTTGCTTAACGTCTCTACTTTATGCCAATAAAACTTTATCGCAAGTAAACTGAACTCCAGTAACTAGCCTCTGTCCTTTGTGTGTAGTCTATACCAATTTCAAAAAAAGTGTAACAACATTCTTAACCAGTTTATTAAAATCTTAGATCATTAATCAAATAATCTGTGATTACTTTGAACGAAATGAGATATTATGAATTTAAATTGGGTGAAAATGGAGCTAAGATACTTCATAAAAAAAAGTGCATTAATAAAAAGCATTTAATCCTCTTTTGTGATAATGGTTACAGTTATAGAACAAGTTTCAGATTTATTTTTGGATAGTGTTAAAAATATTAATAACAATTGTGAACGTTATCATATTGTGTCTACTAAGGGAGTGTGCATTTTTTGTTCTTCGTCCTCATTTTGGTAACCTCTTGCTGTAAGGATTGGTCTTATCACAAAGATTACCTAGCTGGGATTACCCGGTAGACCACAGGACAAGGATGGAACATACCAAGGGAATCATCTCTTAGCCCTTTGCGCTCGGATGGCCAGTACTGCTGGCCATACGCTATTCTCAGTCAGCTCTGAATATTTACCGTACTTATACTTATTTATTACTTACTGGATACTTATTTCGACGTAGTTAGATAAAATAAAAAATTGGGTGTGCTTAAGACCACACGTTGGAAGTGATAACTTCTATGACCAATTTAGTATTCTATTTCTATCAGTATTACTAGTAGAGGAGAATAAGGGTCATCGAATTACACAAGTAAATATATTGTAAAAAAATATTATATCATGTTTTGAAATTACATAATTAATTACTCAAATAACAAATTATTCTTAACTCCTAAAAGTTGTAATTATATTTTCAGTTATCATTAAATCTGCAGAACATTATATTTAATATATTTTCTCAATATGTATAATACATTACACATTTTTATTAGACGTCCTCACAGCTCGGATGGCCAGCCTGACTGGCCGCTTACGTTACTGTTGTCAGCTCTGGTGCCATCTTCACCGTGAGTCAACAGCTATCAATTTATTTTTCACTTCAATCTAAAATGTTGTTAGTGGTTATTTATTTTTGCTTAATAAAATCATGGGCTTTTAGTAACTCTTTTATTTTTCGATACAAAAAAGTAGATATATTATATTGTTATTGGTGAGTTTTTCGTTTAGCTGTAAATATAAAGTTACTAGCTGAAAGTACCCGTGCTTCGCTACGGTTTAGTATCATTAAGATTATGGACTACTTAAATTAGTAAAAGTTAAGTTTAACATTGATAATTACTTAAATAAATTCCATTCTTAGAATAAATGGACTACTTAAATTAGTAAAAGTTAAGTTTAACATTGATAATTACTTAAATAAATCTAAAGAATTCGCTTCTTAGAATAAATGGACTACTTAAATTAGTAAATTAAGTTAAGTTAAGTTTAACATTGATAATTACTTATATAAATTTCAAACTCTGCCCTTGTGATTTTTTGATAGTCATGGCATAGCATAACATTACAGGGAACTGCAGACGTTTGAATTCAAAATGATAGTTCGACGGAATAAGAGGAATACGGGGAATAAAGACAGTTTCTTCTTGACCTACGCCTGTAAATATTGTCGCTTCAATAACATGCTTATGCAGAATTTTCACCTGCAGCCTGGTACCGTTACAGAGTTTTGGAGGGTTTAAGTTGCGGAGTAGCATTATAGGATCACCATCTTACAGAGAAAGAATATGAGGGGGTATTCCAGGGGGGTTCAGAGTGTGAAGAAACTCCACTGGATAGTGAACAGCGTCTTCTGTGCGCCTCTAGCGCATATGACAAATACCTGTATCAAATGTCACGTCCCTAGGTTTTAGGGGTTTTGAGATGTATAACAAACAATATTTATTGTTTTAGGGGTTGTTTCAACCCTTACAGGCAAAATATTTAAAAATCCTTACTTAGTGCACCTCTTGCCCTTACGGCAAATACGTGGACCAAATTTCACGTTCCTAGAAGGTAGGGGTTTTGAGATATATAATAAACAATATTTATTGTTTTAGGTTTTGTTTCAACCCTTACAGGCCCAATATTTAAAAATCCTTTCATAGTGCACCTCTAACCAATATGGCAATACGTGTACCAAATTTTACTTTCCCAGAAGATAGGGGTTTTGAGATATATAATAAACAATATTTATTGTTTTAGGGGTTGTTTCAACCCTTATAGGCCAAATATTTAAAAATCTTTTCTTAATGCACCTCTAACCCCTATGGCAAATATGTGTACAAAATTTTACGTTCCTAGAAGATCCGTTTTGAGATATATAATAAACAATATTTATTGTTTTAGGGGTTGCTTCAACCCTAACAGGCCAAATATTTAAAAATCCTTCCTTATTGCTTCTCTAGCCCCTATGGCAAATACGTGGACCAAATTACACGTTCCTAGAAGGTAGGGATTTTGAGATATAAAATAAACAATATTTATTGTTTTAGGGGTTTTTTCAACCCTTACAGGCCAAATATTTAAAAATCCTTTCTTAGTGCGCCTCTAGGGTCTATGAGCAATATGTGTGCCAAATTCGACGTTCCTAGGCTATATGGTTTTTGAGGTATACAATAAACAATATTTATGGTTTTAGGGGTTGTTTCAACCCTTAAACGTGAAATATTTCAAAATCCTTTTTTAGTGCATTTCAAGGGTCTATGAGAAATATGTGTACTAAATTCTACGTTCCTAGGCCATATGGTTTTGAAGTATATAATAAACAATATTTATTGTTTTAGGGGTTGCTTCAACCCTTAAAGGCCAAATATTTAAAAATCTTTTCTTAGTGCGCCTCTAGGGCCTATGAGCAATATCTCTACCACATTAATTTGACGTTTCTAGGCCACATGGTTTTTGTGATATAAAATAAACAATATTTATGGTTTTAAGAATTGTTTCAACCCTTAAACGTGAAATATTTTAAAATCCTTTCTTAGTGCTCCTCTAGGGCCTACGAGCAATATGTGTACCAAATTTCACAATCCTAGGAGGTATAGTTTTCGAGTTACGGTGATGAGTGAGTCATTCAGTGGTATTTCAGCTTTATATATATAGATTTATTGTTTTAGGGGTTGCTTCAACCCTTACAGGCCAAATATTTAAAAATATTTTCTTAGTGCGCCTCTAGGGCCTATGAGCAATATGTGTACCAAATTCGACGTTCCTAGGCCATATGGTTTTTGAGGTATATAATAAACAACTAGCTGACCCGTGCGAAGCATTCGCATTCTAACTTACTTAAATCCCACTTAATTAAAGTACACATTATATATATTTAGTATCGTATAGTGCGTATACTATACGATACTAAATATACAATTAATTAAAAATTGCAATGTAGTGGCGTAACGGCAGCTCTCCAGCTGGGTATTGCTATCATCAGTGTTGTCAACGCCAGGAAAATATCCCTACAACTTACTTGATCTTACATCACTGTTAATTTCTGATTCTTTTCTTTTCTGTATAATTAAATTTTGTATATTTTTCCGGTGTAGCGGTTAAGGAAAGCTTTAAAATGATGCCTCATTCATGTAATTTGATGATATATTAAGGAAGTTATGGCGTACCGACAAAAAATAGCCTTGAGAAATAATATATGCGATATTTATTGTTTTAGGGGTTGCTTCAACCCTTAAAGGCCAAATATTTAAAAATCTTTTCTTTGTGCGCCTCTAGGGAATATGAGCAATATGTGTAACACATTCGACGTTTCTAGGCCACATGGTTTTTGTGATATAAAATAAACAATATTTATGGTTTTAGGGATTGTTTCAACCTTTAAACGCGAAATATTTTAAAATCCTTTCTTAGTGCTCCTCTAGGGCCTACGAGCAATATGTGTACCAAATTTCACAATCCTAGGAGGTATAGTTTTCGAGTTACTGTGATGAGTGAGTCATTCAGTGGTATTTCAGCTTTATATATATAGATTTATTGTTTTAGGGGTTGCTTCAACCCTTAAACGCGAAATATTTTAAAATCCTTTCATAGTGCGCCTCTAGGGCCTATGAGCAATATGTGTACCAAATCCGACGTTCCTAGGCCATATGGTTTTTGTGATATAAAATAAACAATATTTAGGGTTTTAGGGATTGTTTCAACCCTTAAACGCGAAATATTTTAAAATCCTTTCTTAGTGCTCCTCTAGGGCCTACGAGCAATATGTGTACCAAATTTCACATTCCTCGGAGGTATAGTTTTCGAGTTACTGTAATGAGTGAGTCATTCAGTGGTATTTCAGCTTTATATATATAGATTTATTGTTTTAGGGGTTGCTTCAACCCTTACAGGCCAAATATTTAAAATATCTATTCTTAGTGCGCCTCTAGGGCCTATGAGCAATATGTGTACCAAATTTCACATTCCTAGGAGGTATAGTTTTCGAGTTACTGTGATGAGTGCGTCATTCAGTGGTATTTCAGCTTTATATATATAGATTTATTGTTTTAGGGGTTGCTTCAACCCTTAAACGC
>JAGFPH010001213.1:307039-317056 GCA_018207615.1 Philaenus spumarius | reverse complement strand
ATCGATTGCAAAATTTGTACCGTACAGACAAACAGAAAATAAAGCGATTTAATATTGCATTGTCATCAAGTTCTAAGCTATAATTAATGTTTCAAGTTTCTATCTCATAAGGAAGTCAGTTTAAAATCGATTGCAAAATTTGTACCGTACATACTGACAAGAAAGCGAGGTAATAAAAAAGTGGTAACAGATATATTTCGTCACTGTATTAATTTGGACCTTTATTATTATAGGTTAAAAGTGACAGCTGTTATAATGTTCAGAGGGAAGGAGAACTGTGAATTACAGCACGGGTCACATAAAAACAATAACGATTATACTGTTGTGAAAAAAATTTAAACATGGATTCACAAAAATTACATTATCCACAGTTTGTTCATTATTTAGTTGGCATCAAGTCTCACGTATGTTTGCAAATACCTCATCAGCTGATCCAATGATTACAAGTCGTTATCTCCCGGAACTGTTATCAGTGTTATGCGGATACGTAATGGCGTTCACTGTCGCGTCGCATCTGTGCTGTTAAACCGATTTCAATCTAACTTTGTCTGGCACCGTTTCATTTCTATTTAAGTAAAAAACAGTTCGCTACATTTAATGCTGGTCATCTTGTTTCCCGCGTTTACGGTTCAATTTAAAGCAATCGAGTTTGCAGAGGTTTTATTTGTTTTGAATTTTTTTAACAGTGATTTAGATTTTAGTTTCATGATTTTTGGTATCCAACTATCTATCCAAATAATTCTATCGTAAAGCTGAAACGCTGACGTAAGTTTAGTGAATTTAGAAAATTTATATGTTTTTGGGTTTCAATCAACAGTTTGGGAAATTTGTCTACTCACGAAGGCGCTGAGTAGCTGCCTATGTGTACAAAATATATTAATTGAATTTGTTTGCACCTAAAATTCAAGCTTCGACCCACTCTCAGCGGAAAAATTCGCTTTGCGAGTTTGCACCTTGACCTTGCGGCCTCGGATTATGGACTGCTTCGCTTTGCTCGCAGCGTACAAAAACTCGGCCGTGAACCTCGGATCGTAAGACAACCACGTGGATCTCAACCATGTAATTTTATGGTATTTTACGTTATGATCGATTTTGGGTAAACCAAGCGAGCTAAGGTCGTGTAAAAAACTAAATATGCAGAATAATATCCCACATTTATTTTTTTAGATAAAACCCTAACAAAATTTCATTCTTGTACGATAAATCTAAAAAAAATAGTAATTTCCGGTCAAAAAACGTGATTGGTTCTTGGATTTTTTGGCTAATGAATTCGTCCGAGCGACTTACACATCCAACGTGTGTAGAAAATTTGGATCAAACCGGAATTAAAATGCGGCCGACAGAGTGCGAACATATATATAATTTTTAATGACACCTCATAAGTGTTCTGGGTACCATGATCGGTGCTCATTTACTACTCCCGACCTTATGCAATATTATGTTAAGGGTCACTGCAATAGCTCATCTTTCCTATGGAAATTCGTTAGGCTAAGTACAGGCAATTACTTTAAGTATTTTGTCTGTTACGTAGTCTGTCGTGTGGCTTCGTTATGCTGTCCTATTTGCGACGCGCTTCGAGATCGCAATCTCATTTTCAAGTATATTTATATTATCAGCCTTCTACGGTAGTTATTGACCAGTTCAACCTTGAAATCGAGGAATGTATCGTATAGGTCGTTGGACTGAAATGACAGCTGATCATTTAATATATTATTGGGGTTGTGTACGAATTCTTCAATAGCGTTCATTAATCTTCCCTTTATGCAATAACGAAGAGCGAACAAATTGGAGTCAACATTTGTGTAGTTATGGTTATGGTATATTAAATGTTGTGCGCAATTTTACTTCATCTTGCGAATGTTATTGTGTGGCAGATGTTCTTTAAAGACGGACTAAATGGCAGATACAATACGTATTGTAATTTCCAGTACTTGTTTCAGTGTTTCAGAGATTCCTTGTGGGATCACAAATTTGGATCAATCGAATTTCTGAGGATAAAAGTTTTTAAATTAAATATTTTGTGGTACTATCAGGTGGGGTACCGAAACGGCTCTATTGAAGGATATCAAAACTATTTTGGGGAACTTTAGTGGTGCGCAGTTCTCAAAATATTAGCCACTATATTGGAAATGCCCGGAAATATTAGAAATTTTACATTAATTTTGTAACGGTCACTAAAAAGTAGATGAAGTTTCCCTTTTAAAAATTGCTGGAAATCTAGCAGTTCTGTGTAGATCACAAGGGAGGCCCAGTATAGTACAGATGCATGCTAGAATTATTTGATATACCGATAAAGGTTTTAAAAACGAACGCCTATTAGACCAATCAACAGAGATGTGATTGGTTATGATTCGAGGAATAGTTTCTAGATGAAAATATTATCACCTGCGTGAAAATAAAACCTTTTTGGGTTTGTCGCTTATACTTTGTAAATCATTGGATCAAAAGCTATATTTTCAATGAAATAGTTGTAGTAAAATTAAAAATCCATTCTTGTATTTGTAGCCATATCCGATTGCTATTATATATAATATTATTATTTATACTTGCCTTAGCAATCCTTTTAGAAGTCTTATCGTTTACAGCTGTTTCACGTTTTCATTTTCAGGCATCATCAGAACGAATATTACAAAAAAAAAAAAAACGCTTCTCTCAGTTACACTCATTAACAGATTAAAATGACATTTAACACATAAACAAATAAAAACATAATAAATAAAAACATAAAACTGTTTGTGATATGGTAGACTTGATGAAAGTCGCATACTGTGACTCGAATAAATTCAATACGTGTTTTAAATGCTTCACCAAGTGTCGTTTTATGTTTTTATTTATTTATGTGTTAAATGTAGTTTTAATCTGTTAACGAGTGTAACTGTGAGAAGTGTGTTTTTTGTGTAATATTCGTTCTGATGATGCCTGAAAATGAAAAGGTAAAACAGCTGTAAACGATAAGACTTCTAAAAGGATTGCTAAGGCAAGTATAAATAATAATATTAAAATTAAAAACACTTTAAAATGAGACTTTGTAAGTTTATGTCGTTGCAATTTTGACTGGAAAAACCTCGAGCTTTTTTCATAAATTAAATAATCCTATATTTTATGTTAAAGATTTGGAATTGTATAAAAGGACAGTTAGTGGCCTGTAGATTAACCACGGACAAGGTGGGTCCTTTGGTTACATTGATTTTGCATAGTAACTGTTTAAACAATTTGGAGTTTTTTTTTAAAATGCGTACAAATAAATTGTGACTGCCTATTTTAAACTTTTCAAACATATTCTGCAAGTTGGGATCATGAGCTTCAAAACGTATATTCCAGATTTCTATAAAAATTCCGAGAAGTTGCGCGAGAGCCATGGTAGAGGAACTAGTTTTACAAAATTTCCAAAAAAGATAAAATTTTTAACGATTTTTACTATTGCCATAATTCTACAATACAAATAATTGTTTCCAAAGGAGATATTTCTATCTAAAAAAGCTATTCCTTGAGTAATAGCGCAATCGGTTAACACTATTTTTTTTCAAAACCTGCCTTTCTTTTTTTATTTTTTATTTGTAATAATTTTTCTGCTCACACACTTTCCCTGAAAGGGTTAGTAATTTAACTAAATTACAAGTGAAAAAACATGGACCAAGACCGGGATTTGAACCCATGATCAATACCATTCCGTGCTAACGCTCTGCCAACTTTGCCACCCTGATCACACCAAATATTGGTAAATGTTATCTGCATTTTTTTTTTTAACTAGTAGACTGAACACCTCGTATGAAACAAAATTTAAAAGAATCAACTCCTATAAAAGCGAGTGTAGGTTAGTAACAATATAATATAACAGCTGATTTCACCCATCACCTGTAATATACTAAAAGAAAACCTACCGTAGATTATACTTTGTGGTTATGTTTACAACTTCAATCAATATAGGTCTTGTGAAGTTTATTTTCTTAAAATTTGAGTTAAAGAACTAATGTAGGCTATAATACGTTATAAGATTGAGGTTATAAAATGAATATAAATACAACTTTTATTATCGATACATTCATTTATACTAGTTTAAAGAAGAGATATTCGTTTATCTTCGGAAACATTCGTACAACTTCGTATAACATATAAACATATTCGATTATTAGTGTCTTCAATGTAATATTAATGACTTCTAAATCATTTGATCTATCAATTTATGACGTTGGAAAGCAATTAAAAGATAATATTTTTAACTTTATTTAGATATGTTATAATAATGAAAATAAATAAACATTTTTAACAAATAGGCCTACAGTTTTTAATCCAAAATTATACACATTTACCGAGTTAAAAATCCCCGTCTGGGTAGGCCTAGATAAAATCTGTTGTTTTTAAATTATGGTTTTCTGATGTGTATTTAATTAATCTGCCTGTGATTTTTCACGGGGTTTACTAGTTTTAATTCTATTTGCAGCTTACTACAGTTGTGTTATTTATTGCTATTTGTAACTAGTAAATTCCACGCCAACCCCGAACGGAACTTTCTAAAAACATATGTTATGTTTTATTTATAGTAAAGGTGCAGGATTAATAATAACCTCAAAACTAGGATGGTAAATAATGTTAAATATTCAAATCAAATTATTTTATAACAGCAGTTATAATAATGGTTAAAAGAACCAGCAAGGCTCAGGTCTACACTTTAAAACCCTAACCTAAAAGCTAGAAATATAAAAATAATTGCTTCAAATTTTGAAATCAGCTGTTAATAGAAATATTGGAGCAAACAGCTATATCTGTTACTTTATTCAATTGGTTGCTATGGTAATAAATGTAAATACATGGGTTGGTTTATCATTTTAGGCCTACCCAAAGAATATTTTCCGACTACATTTTACAAATCTATATATATAAAATTCAATGTATGTCCGTCTGTTTGTACGTTTGTCTGTTTGTACGTTTGTCTGTTTGTATGTTTGTCCTTTATGCGTTACCAAACCGTCCATCCGATTGCTTTGAAATTTTTCATAGTAACACAGGTTAACCCTGGGAAGGTTTTAGGCCATTTACCGAAGTCCTACGACATTAGGGCTACGCCCCAGTGGCCCTCAAAGTTTCAATGTTAATCTTATGGAAGGTCAATCTTAAGAAAGAAGAAGAAAGATTTCTTTTGATTTTATCAGGGGCACAAAAAACAACTGTTCGTATGAAAAGCTTAAAACAGCTGATTTTGATCAACAACTGATTTGGATCAAAAACTGAATATAATTTTAGGTTAGGCCTACAATGAACTAAAACACCAATTATTGGGCTAATTATTTAAGATATATAAAAACCAAATACCACTCACTGACTGAACACTTAAAAAGAATACAATTACGTTAAAAAGACTGAAAATACCAACCATCACGGGCAACGCCGTACGGGTCAGCTAGTATTGAAATAAAAAAGGTTTTTATCGAAATTAATTATTGCTTATGTTACTCAGGGATAGTGTATCTTTTTATTAGTAAAACTATTTTTTAATCGGTTCAGTGGTACCAGAGTTACCCCCTACATACAAACAAACAAATAACAAATTTTAGCTCTTTATAATAGTAGTATAGATATAGATTGATAGACGAAATGATTTAGAAGTTATTAATATTACAGGCTATGCAGACGGGGATTTTTAACTCGGTAAATATGTACAGGACTATAAAACTGTAGGAATATTTTGTTAAGATTTTGTGTTTATGTATATTATTATATTATTTAAAGGAAGATACAAATTTTATCTTTTAATCGCCTTTTATTTCATATTGATAGATCAAATGATTTAGAAGTTATTAATATTATAGGCTATATTATTGATTGAAGTTGTAAACCATAACCCCAAAGTATAATCTACGCTAGGTTTTGTTTGCGTATTACAGATGATGGGTGAAATCAGCTGTTATATTATTAAGTTAAACGAATATTTATTTCTTCTTTAAATGTTACTCCACGTACGCTCGTACGTACACTCGCTTTTATAGGAGTTTATAATATTTCTTCTTACACAATTCCCAGCAAAAAAGTGCCATTCTTTTTTTCTCTACCGACTGGTCTAAATATAGAATATAGAATTTCAATACAAGTAGGCAACTATAAAGTAAACCAGAAAATCTATTTCACAGGATTGAGGATCCACCATCGACAGGTGCGAGAAGTGTTTAATATTTCCCACCAACTTTGTCTGCTAAGGGATGCAAGTTGTATATCATTGTGGGGTGTCGCATTGAAAGGTTCCAAACTTATATATCACATATACACTTTGGAATATAGTTACGCCTCTGTTGCCGAAAGAGGTGAAGAATTTCATTGGCTCACAACATCTGTACTTTTAAAAGGAAGTGTGTGAAACTTGCTTCTAAATCCCTGGCTGTTGTAAAGTCTTTTGCATTTATTACTAGTAGGTAGGAGCGCCTTCGCTTGCAGATGTGATTAAATATATATAAGTACTGTCGGGTAAATGTTGGGCCATATCATCACAACATAAATAATTCGATATCGCAGCTCAACCGCTGACGTAAGTTTAGCAAATTTCCAAAATCTCTATATATATATATCTATATACTTAAAAGCGAAATACCACTGACTCACTCATCACGATTTCTCAAAAACTACCGAACGGATTGAAATGAAATTTGGTATGTAGTTTCGTCTAGGGCCATAGGTGCTCACTAAGAAAGGGTTTGAAAAAATTCGAAACTTTAAGAGGGGTTTGGGGGGATCAAAGTTATTAAAAAACTATTTCTTTAAAACTACCGAACGGATTGGTATGTAGCTTCCTCTAGGGCCATAGGTGATAACTAAGAAAGGGTTTGAAAAAATTCGAAATTTTAGGGGGGTTTGGGGGATCAAAGTTAAATCGCGATTTCTTCAAAACTACCAAACGGATTGGAATGAAATTTGGTACGTAGCTTCCTCTAGGGCCATAAGTGTTGACTTAAAAAGGGTTTTAAAAAATTGGAAATTTTAGGGGGTAAAAATTACTAAATCACGATTTCTCCTAAATTACCGAACAGATTGGAATGAAATATGATATGTTGCTTACTCTAGGGCCATAGGCGCTTGCTAAGAAAGAGTTTCAAAACATTCGAAATTTTAGGAGGGGTTTGTGGGATCAAAGTTATTAAAAATCACGATTTCTTTAAAACTACCGAACGGATTGGAATGAAATTTGGTATGTAGCTTCCTCTAGGACCATAGGTACTCACTAAGAAAGGGTATGAAAAATTTCGAAATTTTAGGAGGAGTTTGGGGGGGATCAAATTTACTAAAATCATAATTTCAGATCTTTTATTATTATGACAATAGTGCTTTTATTATTTAAGATCAATATATATAAAAGCCAAATACCACTCACTGACTGAACACTTAAAAAGAATACAATTACGTTAAAAAGACTGAAAGTACCAACCACCACGGGCAACGCCGTACGGGTCAGCTAGTATATACATAAGCCAAATACCACTCACAGACTCATCACGATTTCTCAAAAACTAATGAACGGATTGGAATGAAATTTGGTATGTAGCTTCCTCTAGGGCCATAGGTGCTCACTAAGAAAGGGTTTCAAAAATTCGAAATTTTAGGAGGGGTTTGGGGTGTCAACATTACTAAATCCCGATTTCTCCAAAACTACCGAACGGATTGGAATGAAATTTGGTATGTAGCTTCTCCAGGGCCGTAGGTGCTGATAGGGGAGGGTTCCATATAATTCAAAATTTTAGGGGGGTTTGGTGGGTCAAAGTTACTAAATCACTATTTCTCTAAAACTACTGAACGGATTGGAATAAAATTTGGTATGTCACTTCCTCTAGGGCCATAGTGGCTCACTTAGAAAGGTTTAAAAAAATTCGAAATTTTAAGAGGGGTTTGGGGTGCAAACGTTACTAAAAAAAAAAAAAACATAGAACGGATTGGAATAAAATTTGGTATGTAGCTTCCTCTAGGGCCCTAGGTGCTCACTAAGAAAGATATTAAACAAATTCGAAATTTTAGGGGGCTTTGGGGGGTTGGGGTTAAAGTTATTAAAAATCCCCATAAGAAATGCATAGTATAATATATTTATTGATATATATATATTTTTGTTAATATAAATTTAACTTTAATTTGTATGTTCGTGCAAAGCCGGATCGGGCCAGCTAGTTAAATTTATATGTTTTAGGGGTTCAACCAACAATTTTGGGAATATGTCTACACACGAAGGCACTTAATAGACGGCTTGTAGGAAATCTATTAGTAGAATTTGTTTGCACCTAAGCCTCCAGCTTCGACTCACGGGCTGCTTTGTCCCGCTCGATGCCGTTCTTGAGGCATCGGCTTATGCTACGCTTCGTTCGCAGCGTAAAAACTCGGCCGTGGGGGCACAGATCAGAAAATTTTCCTACTGCAAAAATCCCTCACATGGATTTGAACCGGATATTTTACGTTTTGATCGATTTGGGGGGGGGGGGGGGAACCAAGCGAGTTATAAGATCATGTAAAAAGACAAAATGTGCCGAATAATATCGTACATTTATTTTGTTAGATAAAACCCTTGTACAAAAAAATCTAAAATATAGTTACTTACGGTCAAAAAAACGAGCTTCATGTTGTTGGATTTTTTTGTAACGAACTTGTCCGGAGGACGTAAACAACGAACTTGTGTGCAAAATTTGGACTAAAAATTGAAATTAAATGCGGCCGTTAGAGTGGGAACACATTTATACATACAATTTTTTATGACACTCCAAAACGTGTTCTGAGAAGGTCTTACCATAAGGGTCACTGCAATAGCTCATCTTTCCTATGGAAATTCGCTAATAAAGCACTTAGAGATGCTAATCAAAGATGCTTTCTTAGAGATTTCTCCTACTACAATGAAACTTGTTGGGGTTGTGTGTAAAAAATATATAGGAGGTTATTCGGCACATTTTGTTATTTTACACGACCTTGTAGTCCGCCTGGTTCCCCCAATACCGATCAAAACGTAAAATACCATAAAAGTAACCGGTTCAAATACACATGGTTGATTGGACCGTGGGGCAGGTTCTGATGCAGTGCGAGCGAAGCGAAGGTCTCAAACTCACAAAGACTGAGGTGCAAATAAATTCTACAAATATATTTCGTACACGAAGACAGATATTCAGTGCCTTCGTGAGTGGACCGATTTCCCAAATAGTTGGTTGAAAAACTAATACATATAAACTTAATTTTGTAAATACGCTCGCCTCACAACAGCTGTTCAGCAGCGATTTTTTTAAAGATATTATTATATTGGCACCTTTTACTGTAAGTAATGCAGCAATCTCGCAGGTACACATTTTTTAAACACCCTGTATAAACTGACAAAATAATAAAATAAAATGCTTGTAAATTAGCTGAAATAATTACTGTGGTTAAGTTAAATTATTTTTGATTTTCGGTTGAAAATTTCTTTAAAAGTCCATCCACTTACAAAAAAAAACTGTATTTTGAAGGTTATAGCTTGCCCTTTATGCTTGTATCCTATCAGCTATTACAATGAATTTTTATGGACAGTGGCCTGGATCCTCGCTTGCCTCGCCAACAAACATCTGCGTTTATACTTTTTTCTCTAAATGAAAATTGAATTAACACATAGATAAATTACGACGTAAACTATTGAAAATCTTAAAACAACATTCTTGAAAAAATCTGTCACTAAATAAGTTTTTAAATGATTGGAAAACTAAAGTTATTATGACCCAACACCAACTTCTTTCTTCATTTACAACTACAACCTGTTTGGCCTACATAAGCTGCATTACACATGTTACATGTCAGTTTATAAACATAACATTTTTGCATGTTGTATATTGTATCATTATATTTACTAAAATTACCCTTAAATTTATTTACAGTAAAAAGCTGTTTTACAATGATTTTTCTTTTCTAATACTACTACTGACTCTCCGTGTCGATAAAAAAAAGTAAGAAATTGAATTCATTGGAAATGGAAGGCCCCTTTTACACCGAAGATGCAACACGTAAGATGCATTCATCGTGGATGGAGGATGCAAG
>JAGFPH010001213.1:296215-307029 GCA_018207615.1 Philaenus spumarius | reverse complement strand
GCATGTGGGTCTTCCGTCTTGGCGAAAGAGCTTTCACACCAAAGATGGAAGACGCAAGATGCATTCATCGTGGATGGAGGATACAAATTCGTCTTCCGTCTTGGCGAAAGAGCTTTCACACCAAAGATGCACGTGCTACTTGCACCTTCTGTTTGTATCCAATATCTCTGTTTAGTTTGGTAAGTGAGTTTGAAAGATGAATAATCAATCATCCGACTCTTCAGACGACGAAATTATAATTCTGGCTAGTGCAATCTGAAGAAGACAAAGAAGGAATCGTTTGATTCGAATTTGTGTGCCAGGGCCTTCCATGATTTCTCTTGATCATCCCTGTTTGAGTACTCCTTACTTGTAGCATCGTATATTGCAGGATAGTCTTCAGCTGCTTTAACAAAGGTCACGTTGAAGTTACCCGTGTCGGGTAACATAGATGAAGGGTGGATGGAAGTTTCGCACTTGGAACACAACGTCTTAATTGCACGTCTGAAATGAAACTGAAAAGAAACTGTGCAAGCAAACGTGCACGTTATGAGTCACATATTTTTGAGAGTCGGGTGAGTCAGATTTCCAAGAGAGGTGCGAGTATGAGACCTTCATGATAAAGGTGCACGCTGAAATTTCCAATCGGCTGGTTCTCAAGAGGTTACATCCAGGATGCTAGACGCACTTGCATGTTAGGTGTGAAACCTCTCGTTCAATTACATAGTCTGGTGTTTATGATGTATTCATCTTGCGTCTTGCATATCCGGTGTGAAAGGAGCCTTAGAGATTAACAGATTATTTTGCAAAACTCCAACCTTGCACTAAATGATCAGGTAGAACTTACGTCAAACTCGCCTCTACTGAAACCATTGTCTGGCCTATTATCATAGATCTCCCACGCCCATCCATCCTCTTTCCCGTTACTATTTTCTTTGTCAGCCAAGTACTGTTTCTGTTGTAATACGTATATGCCTATTTTCTATATTTTCCTTAGTTAAGTTGCCTTGAAAATGCCGTCACTGGCGAAACCATGGTCATCAAGACTCAATAAATCTCGTAGAATTTACTAAAAATCGTGAGTTTGTTTACTAAAATTTTTTTAAAAAAGCGTAAGCATCACTGCCGTATTACTATAGCCGAATTTTCTTATCGGGGAATAACTAGTAACTGGGAGTTTCGTATAAATTTGTTCTTTGCTCCGGGAACTGTACCTTTGCACAGGATTATAGTATATTGAATTGTCTTTCGAAAGATAATGAATTGTCTTGCCGCCTTCTTTTCAAAAAGCTTGATGTTTTAACTTTCCCATCGATTTATATTCTGAGTGTTATCACGTTTTCGAAGTTCCACGCAGATGTACACTATAATAAGGTACATAGATACAATACAAGAGAAACATAAAATTTAACCATTCTTAAACATAGGCTTTCTCAAACTTCAAAGTCACCAGCACTTTCTGGGGTAATCCTACACAACTGTTTTCCACATAGGATTAAGGCAATGACAGATGAAAATGCATTTAAGAGGGAAGTGTTGAGATACTTGAAACAGAGCATCTTTTATTCTGTAAAAGAGTTTATGGGGCTGCCATCTACCGAATGATGGAGGTGCTTTTCTTTTTTATATGTTTCAGAGCACTATATTGGGAAAGTAATTTTTGGAAGCGCACAATTATATTAAATGTAAAAAGTATTGATAGTGTTGAAATTTAATGTATAATCAAATTAGTTTTAGGAAGCATAAAGTTGCAAAAGGAAGAAAAATTGATGTTTTGTTGTATTTTAGATGTTGTTGCTGTCACATTTGAATGCGAATGTCATTGGTTGTTTTGTTTATTGCTGTGTTTTGTGGATTTTGGTTTTGGCTGGTGCTGATGTTGTGTTTGTTGTCTATGTAATGTTTTAATAGTCCTGTAATAATGACGCTTGCTATACAAAATGTATTTGTGTCAAAGGCGAGAGAAATAAATAAAAATATAAAAAAATAGCTCACAAATTGTACTCGGTCTTATGAGCGGTAGAATTTGCGTAATTACCTCACATGGATAGTAAAACAAATAATTTCTCGGGAGTTTCATATGAATTTTGTCCCTTGTTCAGGGAACTGTACCTAAAATACCTTTGCACAGGATTATAGTAAGTTGAGTTGCCTTTCGAATGATATGACCTACAAATTGTACTCGGGCTTATATACACCTCAAATCCCTACCCAAAAACGATAAAACTGTTTAAACTTTCTGGAGTATCAACTTTAACTTTATGAATTAAATTACTAAACTAAAGTTGAAAATGTAATCATTTTGCAATTAGTCGTGCAGAATTCCCTTCGTCATAAACCAATATGTATCACAACTTTTTCAACAGCGTTTTAATATTGCAAAAGATGGTATTGCCGTGGGACGTAGTCTGTTTTCAAATATTGCGATTTCGTTTCCCGTGTATTGCTTCGTAAATTACATTATTAATTTTTAAATACGTATTCAATCGTTGTCATATAAATATTAACATATGAACAGCATGGATATTTGTTGGGGTGATGAGGATCTACATGATCACAAAAAAACCTTCCCGGTTTTACCAAGGACATTTTGATAAGTACAATATTTGAGTCGGTAAAATTGGGCGTTTTAAAATTGTCATTAAAACATATAGAACAGAATAGATTTATTGCATCAACAACTAAAATTTACATATTTACAGAACAAAGCTATATTGGGTAATTAATTAAAATGAAAAATATTCCAAGCACAGCAAATAGTTAAAAGTGAATGGTTAAGAAAAATATATAAAAACTATTGGACCTGGCAATGCTTAGCTATTGCTTGATTTAATTTTAAGGGTGGTTATGCCTTTTCATCCCTTTAAGTAATCGAATTTCAAATGTTTATTTTATATCAATTAAGAATAAAATTAAATAATTTTAGATTTATAGTTTGTAAGAATTCAGTGCAATTTATTTTTATTGTATAGGGGTAACTTCCCCATTTAAATCTTTTTACGGCAGGTAGTGGAAGGGACTGACACCATGATTAACCATTGTGTTATATATATTAAATTATTGGCATTAACAATTAACTTTGGTTGACTGATTAACCCTCCCTGGGGTACCGACGCGGTGGGTTGACGTTGGTGATTAATCAGTGACCGCAATGTAGATTCCGTTTAAATTATCATAATACTTCCTTAATGCCGACTTGCTTGTTTCACCTCGCCCGGTAATTACTTAGGTTTATAATAATAATAATAATATTTATTTATAATATAGTTGTTAGTTAAAAACAGCCTCATCAAGTCCGGCTGAGCCAGTATTGTCCAGGAGCGATAGTTTATGCCATTAAAGATTCACGTGGTCAAATAGGCTAGATAGACCCGCTTGTTACACATTCAACAGTCCCTTTGTACTCAATTGTTCTCTCCGAACCAAACTTTCTGTCTTCTATTTTATTCAACCTCACTTTAGCTGTTTTCATAAACAGTTATAAATATTTAATTTGAACAAAGAACTATTTCAACATAAAATACAAATAAACCTTTATGGAAATCTCATCATTTTATTTGAAACTTTTTGCAAGCCTGTTTCATAACTATTTTTTAGCGAATTTCCAAAGGAAAAATGAGCTATTGCAGTGGCCCTTATGATAAGACCCAAGGTCGGGAGTAGCAAATGAGCACCGATCATGGTCCCCAGAACACGTTTTGGGGTGTCATAAAAATAATATATATATGTGTGTGTTTTCGCACTCTAGCAGCCGCATTTTAAGTCAGATTTGGTTCAAACATGGTACACATGTTGGTTGTCTACGTCGCTCGGACGAGTTGGTTAGCCAAAAATATCCAACAACCGGAAGCACGTTTTTTGACTAGAAGTAACTATTTTTAGGTTTTTCCTAAGAGAATAAATTTGTTTTTGAGTTTTTTCTACAATTATAAA
The DNA here is from genome assembly GCA_018207615.1 of Philaenus spumarius. NCBI lineage: Eukaryota > Metazoa > Arthropoda > Insecta > Hemiptera > Aphrophoridae > Philaenus > Philaenus spumarius. The sequence continues at coordinate 303,117 of JAGFPH010001213.1, read as the reverse complement.
TGTAGGATGTTATTCTGCACATTTTGTTTTTTTACGCAACCTTATAACTCGCTTGGTTTCCCCAAAATCGATCAAAAAGTAAAATACCATAGAAGTACCCGATTCAAAGCCATGTGCATTGTGCCAATGCATTGCGTATTGAAGACACTCCCAATCCGGGGGTTGGCGCGCGAAGCACGCAATGCTTTGTGTGTTGAAGACACTCGCAATATGCGGAATGGCGTACGAACCATTTTGCAGCTATTACCCAAATTGTTGGTTGAAACCAAAAACATAGGCCTAAAAACTTAATTTTGGAAATTTGCTCAATTCACGTCAGCGGTTCAGCTGCGTGGTCGAATTATTTTTATTTAAATAAATATTTCGCATTCACACTATTTCACGGCAATTTTACCCGTCTAGTTCACTTCGCGCATCATGTTTCTCATTTACACTTTTAACGTCCTCCTCAGATGGGTCATGAATATATGACCCTTAAAAATGTATTAATACGGGAGTTGCGCTTAATGAAGCACGCAATGCTTTGTGTATTGAAGATACTCGCAATATGCGGAATGGCGTGCGAAGCACGCAATGCATTGTGTATTGAAAATACTACCAATTTGCGGAATGACTTGCGAATTACGCAATGCTTAGAGTACTGAAGATACTCGAAATATGCGGAATGGCGCGGGGTTGGCGTGCGAAGCATGCAATGCATTGTCTATTGAAGATACTCCCAATGCTTTGTGTGTTGAAGATACTCCCAATATGTGGAATGGCGTGCGAAGCATTTTGCAGCTATTCAGCATCGTCGTGAATAGACCTATTTCCCAAATTATTAGTTGAAACCCTAAAATATAGGCCTATAAACTTAATTTTGGAAATTTGATCAACTCACGGCAGCGGTTTAGCTGCGTGGTCAAATTATTTTCGTTGCATTAATTAAAAACTTTCTACAGAACTTCTTACATCTACAGAACTGTAATACTACTAATACAATGCAGGTCAGCCAAAAACGATTTCCGCCAGTTTGTTAGAGGTGCATTCACGCCTAAGTGAGTGCATGTTACCTAAAATATTTTCTACGAAGAATATTTTACAAGTTAGACGCAAATAATCAAAATTCTAATTTTTGTTCCTTAATATGTAAACCTTAAGATTAATTGTGCCAAGTTTTAAGAATCATAGCCCGATTCCGTTTCTAGAACATTCTAGAACGTTCTCGGACTTTACGGAATAGGAAGTCTTTCGATGGACGAGAAACGTCTGGAAATTTCTGAAAGATTCTGTAACACCCTAGAAGATTCTATAACATTCTACAACATTCACGATCCTTCTGGAAGATTCTATAACATTCCGGAACATTCTACAAAATTCTAGAACATTCTTGAACCTTTTGGAAGGTTCTATAACATTATGGAACCTTCTGGAAGATTCTATAACATTATGGAAAATTCTATAACATTATCGAACCTTCTGGAAGATTCTATAACATTCTGGAATATTCTACAAAATTCTAGAACATTCAGAAAGATTCTATAACATTCTGGAACATTATTGAATCTTCTAGAAGGTTCTATAACATTCTGGAATATTCTATAACATTACTGAACCTTATGGAAGATTCTATAACATTATTGAAAATTCTGGAAGACTCTATAACATTATTGAACCTTCTGGAAGATTCTATAACATTCTGAAACATTCTACAACATTCTAGAAGATACTTGAAGCTTCTGGAAGATTCTATATCATTCTCGAACCATCTGGAAGATTCTACAACATTCTGGAAGATTATATAACTTTCTAGAACATTCAGGAAGATTCTGGTCAGCTTTACCTACTTCGGCACGCGATTCCCACCTGCTTTACAGATTTCCCATAAAAAGTCCATTAATTCGATGCACTCTTTTGACACCAAAAAACTCAACCCCTGCAGTTCCAAACCGAAATCCTCTTCATGAATGAGGGATGGAGGGCTACCATACCACATATCCCCATGGGGCTGCGGAGTTGGGTTGCGAAATTTTATAGCGACCCGCGCGGACAAACCACGCTTACATTTATTATATATATTGATTTACTAGGTTTGCCCTATTTGAATTATAAATTACTTGTCCCCTTTCTGGACCGAACAATATAGAATCAATATTTAATTATAATGTAATATTGTAAATATAATTCAAGAGAAACAGTACAAATTAAATTATATTTATTCCCCAACTATTAATGTCTACTATCAGAATGTGTACTTTTGATCTAAGAAATAGAAAAAAAGAAAAGTAAATAATTCGGCCAAGCAGCTCAACTGTTAAGCGAATTTAAAAAATTAAGTTTACATGTTTTAAGGTTTCAACCAACTATTTGAGATATTGGTCTATTAACGAAAGTGCTGAATCGCTGCCTCTGTTTACGAAATATATTAGTAGAATTTGTCTGCACCTATGCCTCTAACCCTGGTTCAGGCGCTACTTCGTTCCGCTCGCAGCGGGAAAAAACACGCTCTACGAGATTTCACCGCGACTTTGCTACCTCAGATTATGGTCGCTTAGCTCTCAGTGGACCAATTCACATCCCTGCCGTCAGTCTCACGGTCAAATAACCTGGTGGTGGATTTCAACCGTGTGGATTGAATCGGTATTTTACGTTTCGATCGATTTTGGAGGAACCAAATGGGCTGAAAGGTCGTGCGAAAAACAGAATGAGCAGAATAATCTAATATATTTATTGCTTTAGATAAAACTCAAAAAAAGTTTCATTCAAGTACGAAAAATCTCAAAAAACTTCCTGTCAAAAAACGTGCTTCCTGCTGTTATTATTTTTGGTTGACGAACTAAATATATAATTATATAAGGTTTTTAATGACACATTAAAACGTGTTTAGGGGTCCATTATAGGTACTCGTTGAGTACTCCCGATCTTAGGTCTCACAATAAGAATCACTGCATTAGCTGATCATTCTTATGGAAATTATCAAACGAAAGAAAGGAAGGTTAAAATAGTGACGGATTGTCTAAAAACAACTAAAATGTTGTTAATGTTGGTCTATATAGCCCAGTCGGTATAGGTTAAAACTACCAGTAATTTACAATACGGCTGATTTTTTTTATAAGTACCTTAAAGTATGTAGATTAACATAAAAAAAGTTTACCAGTCTATCGATTTCCCAAAGTCAAAAAAAAAATCGATTATCATTTTTTTTCGATTATCCTTAATATTTCGTGCTGGGATGAAGATAGAGAAAAATAGAAAATACCACCTTGTAGGGGAGGTATTTTTCAACAAAAAAGGGCATGTGTATTTATTTCGTCCGAGCAATGGTTTGTCTGGAAAAAATTCGATAATGCAGGTATGTATTTTGCAGCAGGGGAAATCACTAAAAGGGGACATCTTATTCATATATAAATCGTTGGCTCATTCTAAATTGGCCAAATTTTAATATATCGAATTGAAACTTGACATAGGAGTTAAAATATATATTTTAAACATTTATGCTGAGTCTCAGCTTGTTATCTTGAAAATGACCCGATCTAGGAGTCGATTTCGATTATCGATTTTATGAGTACCAGACCCACGAACTAATTTCAATCTATCCCAGTTTCGTCAATTTTTGGAATATCAACATCAAATTTGTTTTACAAGTTGAGTACACCAGTATAAATATTCTTAGTAAGTATAAACTATTTTTTTCTTGTTATTTTTAAAAACGAGGCGCTTGAAAATTTACTTCTGTTTTACCTATCTCGTTTTAACTATAACACCTTTGGATTCAAGGACTCCATTTTCGACATTTTTGAACATATCGATTTAAAAATTGGTACAGAAGTTAAAAACACAATTGTTTTTTGCTATAACTTATTTTAAAAACTATATTTAAAAAATTGACTAATCTGCAGCTGATCAACTCAAGCATTTTGATAAAGAATCTAAAAAGGTCTAAAATTATACTTTTTTAAGTTACTTGTGCTTTGAAAAGTAAATAATAAAAAAGGTTTATTCTCCTTGATCTTGTTTGAATCTATATACTTAACTTGTAAAAAAACTTTCAGGTTGATATTTTGAAAATTTTCTAAACTGGAGCTGTTTAAAATGAATTGGTGGGTCCGGTACTCCTAAAATCGAGAAACCCACTGATAAGTCAAGTGGCTCTAGATCGGGTTATTTTCAAGATAACAAGCTGAGACTCAGCATAAATGTTTAAAATATATATTTTAACTCCTATGTCAAGTTTCAATTCGATATATTAAAATTTGGCCAATTTAGAATGAGCCAACGCTTCATATATGAATAAGATGTCCCCTTATAGTGATTTCCCCTGCTGCAAAATATATATCTGTATTATCGATTTTTTCCAGACAAACCATTGCTCGGACGAAATAAATACATAATATGACCTTTTTTGTTGAAAAATACCTCTCCTACACGGTGGTATTTTTTATTTTTCTTTATCTTCATCCCAGCTCGAAATATTAAGGATAATCGGGAAAAAAATGATAATCGATTTTTTTCGACTTTGGGAAATCGATAGACTGTTAAACTTTTTTTATGTTAATCTACATACTTGAATGTACTTATAAAAAAAATCAGCCGTATTGTAAATTACTGGAACTTTGGGTCTAAAATTACCTCTACCGACTGGCCTAATACTAAATACGTGAGGGGCAGTTTCATAGTTTAATAGATTTTGCTTTTGAAAGTTGGACGATGTATATACGCATCAATACCAACAGTTTTATCAAAACGCCTTTAATTTTTGCGTAACAGAAAAGGCGGGCCGGACTGTATGAAATGCGTTAAAATGTGTTAATCGTTTATATATTATGCACTATATGAATAGGCTATTCGTTTGAATGCGATTTCTTCATAAACGTTTTATTTCATGTATGTGATATTTATGAATAAAACGATCAGAAAGTAAACGTAGTGTAAACAACCAACTCGCGCTACATTGCCTCAGGAGGGCGTTTGTTACTGAGATTATTATTTAATGGGAAGAAATTAAACCGCGATGGCGTTCAAGTGTTTCATTCTGTGAATAATGAAGTTTCTAGCTAAAACACACTCACCACTGCTTTTCAATGATGTTAGGAGAGTTTGTCACTACTTGTACAGTCATTAAAAATGTTATGTATATATAACACGGTGTTTGAAAAGTCTGGAAACAGCTTAATATCTCAAAATGTACGAGTCTTATGAGATATAAATAAAAGCAGTTATCCACAACCGGTTCTTCACGTTTTGGTGAGTTTGAAATTTTTGTCCGCCATCTTGGATCCACCATCTTGGAAATAACTTATTTTTTTTTTAATGGGAAGGATGTCATGTGATACATCATTTCGATGTAGAATTTTAAGAGAAAACCAACGGTGAAATTTTCACATCCATATTGAAATATGTCGGGCGTTAATTAAGGGGTAAAATTTAATTTAATTTACGTAAAATGAGCAGATAAATTTAATAAAATAGGTCACAGTTCTGTAACTGCAGTAATTGTTGCGATATTTTACCCAAAACGCAAAATTCGGTCTTGATAAACAGCTAATACTTTTATTTGTAAACATGGTCACATTGTTGTTATTTCTCATTCGATTTTCTTAATTAAGATACAGTTACATTTGTACTTAAAAGGTGGATATTTTATAATTCAGTAATTTATTTTTAAAGATTTGAGATCTGTGAGTAATCTGAAACACGGGTGAAATCTTTCGCCAGCTCTCTCTAACGAAGCATTTCCAGACCTATGAATATATGAACATATTTATTATTTTTTCTAGTGGAATCAGCTCAGAAAGTGCTCGAAATATTATGCTAATAACTTATTAGTTTAGCTCATAATAACTTTAAAATATTTTGTTTCTAGAGTAATTCTGGGTATTGTTGACAACTACCAAGAAATACATTTTCCCTTTTTTTGTCAATATCTCTGTCATCCTTTAAGCTACAGACAAAATAAAAAACACATTGTGTTTGCCATTAAAAAAACAAACTTTTTTGTCTCTTGTAATTTTTTTGTAAAGTTAGCGGTTTTTGAGATATTTGATATTAAAAATTATAAACGGCCGCCATTTTGAAACTATTTAAAATAATGTTCTAATTTTTCGTACAGTGATAAAAGGTTTCGCAAAAAATAGGTATACAAAGTTTGAGCTCAATATCTTTTGTACTTCCAAAAATATTAAGTATTTTGTAAAAAACAAATACAGACCAGACGAAAAAATAAGGACCGTAGACCCATGTTTATTTATAGTATTGTGAAATATGTTTGTCTGGATCCCAGGAACATATCCACAAAAGGAGTATAGAGAGTTCGGGGACACCCTGTATATTAATTTAATAATTAACTAATAGCCTACAATTATAATTTCGTTTTAAAATTTTGTCTCTAAATGTTTTCTCTCGAGTTATCAACCTATAGAATTTAACGTAAATTAAGTCTCGTTGCGAAAATGTTTTTTCTCCAAATTATATTGTTTCAAACTGGATTACTAATTTCGGTTACTCTTATTCATTTCTCCTGACTTCGTTGGCATCTGACTAAGTCAAATACATTTCCATTATTCGAGTACGGTAATCATTTAGGTTAACTCTTGTTAAATTTACTGTTTTTGTTGAATGCTAGATTATCCACGAATACTTTGAATTTGATTAACCATTTCAATTAACCCACGTTAATTACTGCAGATTTTGTTTACATCCGGATTAAGTTTCCACCGATAATTTGATTTGATTAATCATTAAAGGCAAGCCTTGTTTATTTAGACTAAACTTGCAGGTGTACCTCTTAAAAGAAAATGCAAATTGTCCCCTCCTATATATAACTTAAGAATAATATCTGCCAAGTTTTAGCTAGCTTTATAGCCCGTTTGTAGTTTCTAGTACATTCTGGAACAGGATATTCCTTCGGTGGTACAGAACCGTCG
>JAGFPH010001213.1:266878-287548 GCA_018207615.1 Philaenus spumarius | reverse complement strand
TATAATCCGAGGACGTAAGGTCAAGGTGTAAACTCGCAAAGCGCAGTCTATAAACCGAGGACGTAAGGTCAAGGTGTAAACTCGCAAAGCGCAGTATATAATTCGAGTACGTAAGGTCAAGGTGTAAACTCGCAAAGCGCAGTATATAATTCGAGTACGTAAGGTAAAGGTGTAAAACTCGCAAAGCGCAGTCTATAATCCGAGTACGTAAGTATCAGTATTCTGCCAGCCTTATCAAAATGTCTCGAACGAATTGTCCACCAACAATTAACATCTTTCCTTGAACAAAATAATATTCTCAGTCCTTTTCAATCAGGTTTCCGTTCTGGCAATAGTACCACTACAGCTCTTCTTCATGTAACCGATGATGTAAGAATGGCAATGGAACGCAAAGAAATAACTATCCTAACTCTATTTGATTTCTCTAAAGCCTTTGATTCCATTAATCATTCATTGTTGCTAGCTAAATTAAAAAATATTGGATTGGAGCCAGTGTGTTTGTCGTGGATTCAGTCATATCTCTCTGAACGAAGGCAGTGTGTCAGTATTGGAGAAAGTAGGTCTAGCTGGAGGGATGTTAGCATGGGAGTTCCGCAAGGTTCTGTCTTAGGACCTTTATTATTTAGCATTTTCATAAACGACATTTCTACAATATTGAAATACTGTAAATTTCATTTATATGCCGATGACTTTAAAATATATTTACACTTTAAAATAGAGGATTCCGGTAGAGCGGTGGAACGCATGAACCATGATATTTCAAATATTTCTTTGTGGTCTAGAAAAAACGGATTAAAAATCAACAAGGCTAAAACGCAGCCTATTATTTTGGGTTACTCTCGACTGTTGAACAAAATAGACTTAGACAACTTTCCCAGACTTCAGTTTGATAACGACATCTTAGACTACTGTAACAAAGTTAAGGACCTTGGACTGATCATTGATAGTAAACTGACTTGGAGAGATTATGTGACTGAGACGTGTAAAAGAGTTTTTGCAGGGATGCATACCTTAAAGAAAATGCAAGATCTCTTGCCGTTCCACGTCAGAGTGCTCCTTGTAAAGTCTCTTATATTTCCATATTTTACTTACTGCAACACCGTAGTCGGTGACATGTCCGTGGTGTTGGCTAACAGATTGCAGCGGGCACAGAATTACTGTATACGTTTTATTTTTTATTTAAATCGCGATGCTCATGTTTCTCTTTATTATAAAACTCTCAACATTTTAAAACTTAATGAACTACGGACATATCATACTCTGATGATGTTACATTCCATTCTACAAACTGGAGTGCCGACTTACCTGGCAGAAAAGTTTGTCTATATCTCTAGCATAAGTGCAAAGAGGACTAGAGGATGTGACACTACTCTTGCTATACCTTTGCACCGGACTATGAAATATAATAAATCATTTACTGTGTCCGCTTGCCGTCTGTGGAATTCGCTACCGGATGCAATTAAGTCTGCTGACTGCCGTGTCCAGTTTTCAAAGCTATTGATGTCATATTTATTGTTCAGAGTGGATGATGCATCCCAGTTTTGAGGCGTACATTGGAAGTGTTTATTGTTCAGTTGCATGAATGTGTATGAATGTGTAATTATGATTGAATGCGTATTAACCTGTTTGTAATAATTGCTGTTAATGTTTTTATAAATTGCATAAGCTATATTTATTATTATTTGTTGTCTGTTAAAGTAATACTTATTTTTAAGAATTGAATTTTGTATATGTTTGTAATTTTGTATAATATGTTTGTATTTTTCTATTGGGGTTAGGTGGAAGAGAGGACTAAACAGTCCTAACCTCGCCCCAAAAAATAAAGTCATTTATTATTATTATTATTACGTAAGTTTTTTTTTTGTGTTTAACGTCCTGCTGTTTTGCACTTAAGGCTGATGAAGACGGGACCTACAGTTTTACGTGGAATCCGAACCACAGCCAATGATGTCTGTTAAGAAACCATTTAGAAAATTATGGGTCAATGGGAATTGAACCCGGAACTTTTCCATTGATGGTTGCCATGACGATTGATAAAGCATTGACGCCTTAACAACCACGGCCATCGTGGCTCCTCCAAGCGCAATCTATAATCCGAGTACGTAAGGTCAAGGTGTAAAACTCGCAAAGCGCAGTATATAATCCGAGTACGTAAGGTAAAGGTGAAAACTCGCAAAGCGCAGGCTATAATCCGCTTCTGACAAATTTATTACAGTAGGAATAACCACCACCTTGAACACCAAATAAAAAATCTTTTAAAGTAACATGGATACAGAATAGCTTACCGTGCATCTACTAAAATAAATGTAGGATATTATTCTGCACATTTGGTTTTTTTTTACACAACCTTATAGCTCGCTTGGTTAACCCAAAATCGATCAAAACGTAAAATACGATAAATGTACCCGGTTCAAATCAAGGTCTTGGGTTTTTTCCGTGGGGCATCTTCTGATCCGAGGCCCAATGGCCAAGTTTGTACTCTGCGAGCGGAGCAAATTCCTCAAGGACGAAGCACAACGTGGGCAGGTTCTGGAGGCTAAGCTACAAACAAATTCTACTAATATATTTCGCACACACAGGCAGCTATTCCGGTTTTAGGTTAAATTGTAGAACATTTGTAATTTTAATCTATAAATTATGAAATGTAATTAATGTTTCACTGTTGTATTTTCAAGGACACTTTGGTATTTTTTGATTTTAGGTTATGACCCTATTTCTGAAGATTCATTTTGCCCTAGGAAATTTTTACTAACCCATACGAAACAGACGACTTCGGAAGGCTATTGCACCTATTGCGCGTTTACAGTTTAGTTGATAGCATTGGCCATTATGGATGCTTGCCGTGCTACTACCTAACCAAACTACATCGGCTCCTATTCACAACCACATTGAATTATGAATATCCTTGTCTCAGTGTTTAATTCAAGATCCAAATTTCTTCATTTCAGTAACGTATTTCATGTTTAAGCAAACCCCTTTACATATTCCTAATAAGTAGTTTAAATGAGTTTTATTAGATTGTGATGTTTTTATGCTGGCTACTAGCGTAAGATCTCCGTACTAAACTGTAAACGCGCAATAGTAAATGAATATAATATCATCAGCGGAGAGAATGACAACAAAATTGAAAATGTTCAGTTTATAGAGTCGTGCATGTTTACTACGTAAACCGATATTTACTGAATGCGATATCAGACGAAAACTTTTACCGGGAAAACCCGAATGTTTTCCCGGCTTCCCTTAACACGTTATCAGCGGGGAGCTTGATAACTCTACCCCGCATACTGTAAGCGATAATCGGACGATTAATGTCAGAACCGCCGCGCCATTAGCTCGGTGTATTGAACAGAAATTGTTCGATAAATCACACGAACTATTGCGGTTAAGCGTTAGGGGATAGCGAACGTTTTATGGATAAATTAATTGTTTTAGTTTGTTATTGCCGTTTCGTTGTTCAATCCATCCGTCTTTGTGACAATAACTGTCGGTAATAGACTTTGGCCGAGATTTACATGGATTGAAAACGTGGTTGAGAATTTGGGAATCCCAACTGTTTTGTGGGTAAAGTTATTGTTTCACATTGTTACTTACCCGCGTGATGACACATGGCGAAACCAATTTAAAGAGGCTATTGCATACTCTGATACATTCACGGAAACGACGATTGATTAGGGCAGAGGCACTTAGATCTAAGTAGGGTGGTAGGGGTAAGGCAGACGTACAAATAATTCGACCACGCAGCTGGACCGCTGACGTAAGTTGAGCAAATTTCCAAAATTAAGTTTATATGCCTATGTTCTAGGGTTTCAACCAACAATTTGGGATGTAGGTCTACTCACGAAGGCGTTGAACAGCTGTCTGTGTGTACGCAATATATTAGTAGAAATTGGTTCCTCCTAGTGGCGTCGTGAGTTTGCACCACTTGGCTTCGAACTGGGTACTTTTATGGTATTTTACGTTTTGGTCGATTTTGGGGGAACCAAGCGAGCTATAAGGTCGCGTAAAAAACAAAATGTGCAGAATAACATCCTACATTTATATTTTTGGATAAAACTCTAAAACAATTTCATTCTCATGGAAAAAATCTAAAAAAATAGTTACTTCCGGTCAAAAACGTACTTCCGGTTGTTGGATTTTTTGGCAAACGAACTCGTCTGAGCGACATAGTCAGCCAACACGTGTACCAAATTTGGAGCCAACACTGCAATAGCTAATTTTTCACATGGAAATTCGCTAATAATGTAAGACAGAGATCGAAATAGACACGCGTTGTAATTTCACCCTGAGCGTGTCTTTCTTCAATGTAACTTATCTTTCATCGAATTATGAAGATAATCTTTTGTAATTTGCAGGAAATCGTTCATGAACAACTAATTTATAATTCGTTGGTGGTAAAAAATTTAAATTTGTACTAAAAAAATGTGCTTAAAAAGAAGACGAAAAACATGACTTCCAGTCGAGTCACTTGAAAGCAGTAAAAAATCGGTGCGAATTTTGTTACCTACTAACTATAACTTACATTGGAGCTTTCTGTAAATTTAAACGTCTTGCGCACACGGCGGAAACTAAAATAATTCGACTACGCAGCTAAACGGTCGCTTTGCTCGCAGAGTACAAACTCGGCCGTCGGGCCGCGGATCTTAAGATAGCCACGGTAATTTCGGTTACTTTAAGGTATATTACGTTTTGGTCGATTTTGGAGGAACCAAGCGAGCTATAAGGTCGTGTAAAAAAAACAAAATGTGCAGAATAATATCCTGTAATTATGTTTTTAAATAAAACTCTAAAAACGTTTCATTCTCGAACGAAAAATCTCAAAAAATGTTTACTTCCTGTCAAAAAACGTAATTCCGGTTGTTGGATTTTTTCGGCTAACGAACCCGTTCGAGCGACGCAGACAACCAACGTGTGTACCAAATCGGAATTAAAATGCGGCCGGTAGAGTGCGAACACATATATACATAAATATATCCCTACATACATATATGTAAAATTAATTGACACGACCAAAACGTGTAACAGTTTATTTTTCCTACGGAAGTTCGCTAATAAGAACGGTATTAGTAAAAACTAAAGTATGTACAAGCGATGTTCTATTCGCGTACGAGCATTTGCCAATGCAATATTATAGGCCAGCCTTCTCAATGTCGTCTCCGTGAGGTAATCGAGTGAGGTATTTCAATAGACAGCCTTGATATTTAAACAGTTAATAACCAACATTTCAAACAAATTTTAATATTGCCAACTAAACTAAATAACATAATATGTGAAAAAAGATGGTTGACTTATACCTGCAAGCATTTTTTGTTAATTAGCGAATTTCCATAGAAGAAATGAGCTATACAGTGGCCCTTATGGTGAGTCCCAAGGTCGGGAGTAGCAAATGAGCACCGATCATGGTCCCCAGAACACGTTTTGAAGTGTCATTAAAATTCATATATATATATGTATATATGTGTTCGCACTCTAGCGGCCGTATTTTAAGTCCGATTTGGTTCAAATTTGGTACACGTGTTGGTTGTCTCGCTTGGAAGAGTTCGAGCGCCAAAAAAAAACCAACAACCGGAAATACGTTTTTTGACAGGAAGTGACTATTTTTTGAGATTTTTCCTACGAGAATGAATTTGTTTTTGAGTTTTTTCTACAAATATAAATGTAGGATGTTATTCTGCACATTTTGCTTTTTTTACGCGACCTTATAATCGCTTCGTTCCAACAAAATCGATCAAAACGTAAAATACCATAAAAGTACCCGGTTCAAATCCATGTGGTGGATTTTACCGTGGGGTTGGCGTGCGAAGCACGCAATGCTTTGTGTGTTGAAGATACTCCCAATATGCGGAATGGCGTGCGAACCATTTTGCAGCTATTCAGCACCGTTGTGAGTAGACTTATTTCTAAAATTGTTGGTTGAAGCCCTAAAACATAGGCCTTTAAATTTAATTTTGGAAATTTGCTCAACTCACGTCACCGGTTCAGCTGTGTGGTCGAATTATTCGAGCGAGGTATTGCAATAGACAGCCTTAATATTTAAACAGTTAATAATCAACATTTCAAACAAATTTTAATATTGCCAACTAAACTAAATAATATAATATGTGAAACCAGATGGTTGACTTATAATACAGCAAGCATTTTTTTGTTAATTTTGGTTTCAATTTGCTTTGACCTAACCTAATCGTTAGTTGTTAAGGGGAGCAGACCTCAAACAAATTGTTTAAAATCGTTTTATTTTTATTTTTATTGATTCTTGCAGCTTGTTTTTTGCTCTTTAAATTGATATATAACACAAGATATATTTCATTTGCATTAGATAAGATAAAAATGTTTTTCTGAAACCATGCAAGCGCGATATTTCTACATATCATATAATATGGTATGATTCGCTGTTTTGTGTTTTGTAAATAAATCCATTTCTCCGAAAACAGTGTTTTTTTTACTAAACGTACCTTGTCCTCAATAACCGTTAAAGCTAGGACCTTGAAACTTTGCACACACATGTAGGGTATTAATATACATAATCAATCCAGTTTGTTTTTATAAATACCAAAAAACAAAAAGTTAAAAAATGTTTTATGGGAACCTTTACGTTTAAAAAATGTATACTTATGAAAAACATTTTTATCGAACAAATAAATTAAGATAAAACAAAGTCCTCTGGAGAAAATGTTGACAAAGGAAGTAGGAAATAATGGTAAACATTTCAGATCTCTAGCTCTAATGGTTTTTTATAAAAAGGTACATAAGATAACATGGCGGAAGATAGGAAGGTCTGCTCCCCTTCAATTAACTGATTCTAAATTTGTCAAGTTTGTTGCTTTAGTAATAAAACTAGGGGCTCTGCCCCTGGACGCTTCGCGTCCCAACCCCGCCTCGGCCTTCGGCCTCAGATGGCTGATTCGCTTCGTTCGCAGTTGGAAAATTCACTAAAGAATCTAGTTAATCTTTGGATCGTTTGTACATAGTTGATCGAAAAAATCGTTTCCGCCCAAAAGGTGTTTCCAAAATTAAAAAATGTTGAATTCTGGCAATTTTCCCAAGAGTTTCTCGTCGAGAGCTTTAATTCAAGTATAAGGTTGATAGGGATCCGATTACGGGAAGTGCCTAATAATTAATGTCAGCTAATAATCAGTGAAATCGTCTAGCTTTAAGGACGTTTGGCGGAGCCTCTCTTCTCGGATGAATAGTGGCTAAATGGATGATTAGATCTTAAATCTGACGGAAAATCTCCCGTTTGAAATTAAATTTTCTACAACTTTTGTACTTAACATTTTTTGCTATCTCTTACCGCTTTCTTGCTAAATGCGCTTAAAGTGGAAAAATTAAGAAATTAAAACAATCGAAAAAATCGTTCCCGCCCAAAAGGTGCTTCCAAAATAAAAAAATGTTAACTTCTGGCAATTTTCCCAAAAGTTTCTCGTTGAGAGCTTTAATTCAAGTATAAGGTTGAGGGGAGTCCGATTACGGGAAGTGCCTAATAATTAATGCCAATGAATCAGTGTTACCGTCTAGCTTTATATAAGTAGATGTAAATGATTTTAATAAATGGGTTTGGTTCAGTACATAGACCTAACCTAAAATTATGCTAAGCATTTGATTATTTTTTTTATCTGATAAAGAGCAGGGAGTAAACCCCAAAATGTTCACTATTTTTATGGTTTAAAATACAAATTTTGCAAAATCCTTTCTTAGTGTGCGTCTCCATAAGAATATAACTTTAAATTACAGCATTGTTATCTTAAGTAATTTTTGCTCTGCGTTAATTCAATGTCAGTCAGTCAGTTTGCGAGATATTTTACATTAAAAATATTAAACGGCCGCCATTTTGAAAATATATGAAAAACGTTTTGGTTCTGTGTAATAGTCCAGTAGACAGAGCAAAAAAAGTGGGGTCTGCTGGAAAAAATTCCGAAGTTAATTGAACTATTACAGGTGGTTCGGGGGTGCTGCGGGATGCCGTCACCACAACAATGGATGCTGCTCCGCATCGTCAGCTGCAAGTGCGCCAGCGCCGGCTGCAGCTGTAAAAAGGCTGTTTTTTTGTGCTCCGCAGTTTGTAAACACTGCGAAGGCACAGCTATGCGAAAACAGCCCTCAGCCTGACATAATGAGGTAAATTTCCCCATTACGCCTGCACCAGACATGTACATAGACCTCGACAACTTCGAAAACGACGATGACGACGAGGATGGTGCAGCAGCCCCCAAGCGCTTCATATTGTTGGTGGCCGCTTGAAGTTTCCACGCATAAAGTGTGTATACTTGTGTTATTGTACGTACTACCATTATGTTTATATCAATTACATTCCTTAAATAATTCTTGGTTATTATTCATTGATTTCGACAACCTGATCTATGTTTATTGAGGTTCGAGATTATGGGTTGGCAGTAATTACAGTAGTAGGGTGATAACATGCCACGATAACATTGACATTTTTGCCATTTTGAGAAACTCTCTAACTTTGATCAGTTGTATCTCGCTTTATTATTAGGTTTTGGAAGAAGTTTAAGAATACAAAATTGTAGCAAATTTACTGTTCTATAACTTTGAAAATAAATGCTTTGGTCGAAAACCGCTTAGTTTAGAAATTGTGAGTGAAAACCCGACAAAAGTCCGAAAATGTTGAAAGTCCCCCCCCCCCCATGTAAGCACAGGGTCCTCGAGTTGGAAACTTGACAGTCATCACACAGCACCCCCAAACAACCTGTAAAAGTTCCATTAACTTCGCAATTTCTTCCAGGCACAATGTACATATCTACTGGACTATAAGCCTACATGGGTAAAAGATGTACCAAATACGTATCCTAAATTTGCTTTCAATAATTTCCTACATCCAAAGATGTTAAGTATTTTTTAAAAATAAAACAAAAAGAGGGGTAACTGGAAAAAGAAGCATTTCCAAGCCTATGTTTATGTGAAACTTTTTCTTTATTTTTAATAATAGAACACGTCCTAAAAGTTTCGAAATTTAAAGTTCGATTAATTTGAAATTTTTCAAAATTGATTTCGAGTGGTTCAACCAAGTACTATCAAATATCGTTGTGTGGCATATCGCTTGAAAGCTTATTTAATTATAAATCCAAAAAGAATAATTATTAATATTTTTAAAAGAATAGTACACAGCAAAATGGGACAAAATCGGAGAACACGATTTCGTTGTTTTTTTTGGCTGCTATTTTTAATTTATAAAGATATTTATGTGCAAGTTTCACCGTTGGTTTTCTCTTGAAATTCTACATCGAAATGATGTATCACATGATCCCCTTCCCATTTAAAAAAAAAACAAAGTTAGGCCTACATTCAAAATGGAGGATAAATGTTTTGAAATCTTAAATCCTCAATCACATCTACCTTTAGATTTTCCTTATATACGAAATATTAAACCGTCTCCAGACTTTTCAGCACCCCTGTATACAACTTTTAAATATACTACAAAAAGGGTTTCTGGGGGCCATGATAGGTGCTCATTTAGTACTCCCGACTTTATTTCTCACCATAAGGGTCAGAGCAATAGTTCGTACATAGTTGAAGTTATTGCAGTGTTACTACCGCTACTTATATTTTTTAACACAATCAAGCTTTACACCAAGTGCGTAACGCCGCAGGATTTCGACCTCGACAAGGAGATGCTCCAAACCACGGCTCTTTGCCTGAACTAAACCGCAGGACGTGATAGCCTCGGCTTAGGCTTAGGTCGGTGAGTTTCCGCCCTCTGAATATTTCATTGCATAGTTTAACCCTTGTCAAGCAGGTAGTGATGCTGCTCACAGACAAAAATGTGAAAATGCATTTTATATAATTTTAGTTAACCTTTGCTGTACGGTAAACTAGCTGTTGCACCCTGCTTCGACCGTGAATAAAATAAGAATTCCTTTCAATTACTTAACCAGAAATTATTAAATTGAACTTTTAACATTTTTGAAACCTTACAGTTTAAATCCTAGCTGTTACTTTAAATATACAAGATGTCCAGATTCGACTGTCCAAAACTTTACGGGGTTGTTTGTCAACTAAAAGCAAGCAAATAATACAACACAAGTGTCCTCTCTTGATCTGTTTTCTGCTGTCCCTCTGTATGTGATTTTTACTTTCTCCACCCTGTACGTAGTATATGGAGAAAGTATTGTTTTCGTCTAAATTTTCGAATTTGAATTTTTAAGGGAATTATCTGTTTTGGTACTCCCTGAACCTCCAAAAAAAATTTTAGTGGAATTATCTGTGTTGGTGCTCCCTGAACCCAAAAATATTTTTAGTGGAATTATTTGTTTTGGTGCTCCCTGAACCCAAAAAAATGGTTTTTTGGTGATGTCTGTCCGTGTGTCTGTAAGGATGTGTACAAAGCTAGAGACCATACCAACGGTCCGATTTTGATAAAATTTGGTATGTAGGTGTAGTTCTGGAATATCTAAAGGCGTTTTTTCATTTTTCAAATTTTTATTTTTAAGGGGTTTTACCCCATTAAAAAATGAAAAAAATTACCAAAAACCGAGAAAAATCAAATTTTTTTAAAAACGTCTCTAACGATTTTGATAAAATTTGGCTTATTTGTAGCCCTTAATGTAACCTACCATATACAAAAACCTCATCTTTCTAAAAATTCTCGTTTAGGTAATAATAATAATAACTGATTTTGGGGGTTTTTTGGTCAAAAAGGGGGTTGTTTTCAAAAATTTTCAAAAACTTTTTTCGTGCATCTATACAGGC
The DNA here is from genome assembly GCA_018207615.1 of Philaenus spumarius. NCBI lineage: Eukaryota > Metazoa > Arthropoda > Insecta > Hemiptera > Aphrophoridae > Philaenus > Philaenus spumarius. The sequence continues at coordinate 276,844 of JAGFPH010001213.1, read as the reverse complement.
CTAATTGACATGTTTTGTGCAAATTTGTTTGACATCGATTGAATAGTTTAAATAATAATAATATAATATGGATGTGTGTTACATGCATCTAATATTTTCCATGGTAACATTTTCCTACTTTCGCAATTCTAAATAACCAAATCCTTTGCTACTCTTGGGAAGTTATAAAGTTTCAACTGGGAGAAAGTATGTGGCAGTTATCTGGTACCGTTTATTACAATTACCTTCAATCAATCAAACTATATTCATCCTTTTTACTTTCTCACTATACCATAGTTTAAAGTATAGTGATCGGGAAAAAAACGATGTTGAGATTTTTGTGGAAATATCCGTTTTGGGACCCCCTGAGTCCAAAAAAGTGGTTTTTACAAAATGTCTGTCTGTATGTATGTCTGTATGTATGTCTATATGTATGTCTGTATGTATGTCTGTATGCATGTCTGTATGTATGTATGTCTGTATGTATACAAAGCTAGAGAGAATAAACGGTACCAGGAACTGGCACATACTTTCTCACAAACATATTTAAATTACTAAGCAGATTCACAGTGACTTGTAGGGTGGGGTAGGAGAGTCTTTTTTTTATTAAAGTTGGAGATTAACTAATAAATATTATTATTATTATTATCTAGAGAGAAAACTATTCGATCGATTTCGAACAAATTAATTTGCACCAAACACGTCAATTAGGACTTTATAGATGCACGTAAAAAGGTTTTGAAAATTTTTGAAAAACAACCCCCTTTATGGCCAAAAAAACCCCAAAAATCAGTTATTATTATTATTATTAGCTAAACGAGAATTTTTAGAAAGATGCGAGTTTTTGCATATGGTAGGGCACATTAAAGGCTACAAATAAGCCTTTAAATAAGCTCTACCCGTGGTGTTTGGTATTTTCAGTCTTTTTAACGTAATTGTATTCTTTTTAAGTGTTCAGTCAGTGAGTAGTATTTGGCTTTTTTATATATATAGATCTTAAATAATAAAAGCACTATTGTCATAATAATAAAAGATCTGAAATCGTTATTTAATAACTTTGATCCCCCCAAACACGCCCTAAAATTTTGAATTTTTTCAAACCCTTTCTTAGTGAGCACCTATGGCCTTAGAGGAAGCTACATACCAAATTTCATTCCAATCCATTCGGCAGTTTTGAAGAAATCGTTTTTTATTAACTTTGATCCCCCCAAAACCTCCCCTAAAATTTTAATTTTTTCAAACCCTTTCTTAGTGACCACCTATGGCCCTAGAGGAAGCTACATACCAAATTTCATTTCAATCCGTTCGGTAGTTTTTGAGAAATCCTGATGAGTGAGTCAGTGAGTGAGTGAGTGGTATTTCGCTTTTATATATATAGATTGGATTTTTCTTAAACTAGTCTAAATTTCTTTTTTTGTAACTTTTATACTTTTCTTTCATAACAGACTAAGAACTTTAGGTTGAGGCACCGGTAGTTTTAGCCACTTGATAACGGGAATTTAATTACAAACTCGAAACGATGTATTGGTTTTAACACTCAAATTATGACCAAATAAACTCTTCATTTAAAAATGCCTGTCATTCTCGCAAAACTTCTAGCTTTACTGCGCATGCGTCAGGATCCGTACACCGCTAAACCACCTACTCCGATCCAAGTGCCTCTGTCCTAATCAATCGTAATTTCCGAGAAAATATAGTACACAATAATTTGTTTGCGTTTTACTCGCAGAGGGGTTCGGCGAGCGAAGCAAGCTAGCCGCTAATAACCAAATCCTGTATAGTCTTTTTATCCAGATCCATTTTGTAAAAAAATAAGAGTAGTCAATGAAATTCCAATGAGAATAACGACTTATTTATATAATTTTATAACAATACTTTGAGTAGCTTGGCAACCACCATTTACAAATATTTTTAACTCATTGTATTAGTATCTACGCCAAACACAGATAACTACAATTCACCTTTTATCTCCTGTGTGGCTTCGATCTGCGTTTGTTCATGACGCTTTTCGAAACATATGGTTTCTCCTCAGATTTGTTAAAACATTAAAATGTTCATCTCATATACAGGGTGTCCCCGAACCATCTGGACCCCTTTTGTGGATACGTTCCTGGGATCCAGACAAACATATTTCACAATATAAACATTTGTCTCTCTCTAACGATGCACTTCCAGACCTATGAGTATATGAACATGCTTATTATTTTTTGCTAGTGGAATCAGCTCAGAAAGTATTCGAATAGTTATGCAAATAACTTATTAGTTTAGCTCATAATAACTTTAAAATATTTAGTTTCTAGAGTAATTCTGGGTATTGTTGACAACTACCAAGAAATACATTTTCCCCTTTTTTTGGTCAATATTTCTGTTATCCTTTGAGCTGCAGACAAAATAAAACAACCATTGTGTTTGCCATTAAAAAAGTAATATTTTTTGTCTCTTGTAAATTTGTTGTAAAGTTAGCGGTTTTTGAGATATTTAATACTAAAAATTATAAACTGCCGCCATTTTGAAAATATTTAAAATAATGTTCTAATTTTTCGTTACAGTGATAAAAGATTACGCAACAAATAGGTATACAAAGTTTGAGCTCAATATCTTTTCTACTTCCAAAAATGTTTAGTATTTTGTAAAAAACACATCAAACAGACGAAAAAATAAGCACCGTTGACCCATGTTTATATTGTGAAATATGTTTGTCTGCATCCCAGGAACATATCCACAAACGGGGTCCAGAGAGTTCGGGGACACCCTGTATAACAGAAAATCATTTAATTCACAACATGTAACACACAACTGTGACATGTATTTCAGGCCATGTCCACCAGTCGGACGGTCGAACGACTTGTTAGATGAACTACAAATCTGATGTTGAAGGTGTTGTTTCGAAACGCGTGATTAACAAACGCAGAAAGAAGTCACGGCGGATAACAGGTAAATTATAGTTACAGTATTTTAAGTTTAAAACGATTTAGGAAAACGGTCGCATCAAACTTGACTGCCTAAATGCTAGAATCACAGTAGGCTAGGCAGATGAATCATCACACGTATTTACATTTAATACCATAGCAACCAATTGACTATAATAGATAAAATAGCTATTATATTGCCAATATTATCAGACATCAAAACTGATCTTTCAATTATTTATCCTAGTTCAGAACAAAAGTAACGTGTACTCACCGGGCATAATGGAGACCGTCTTCAAAGCCCTCAGCACACGGAAAGTTCTCAATCCCGCCAAATTGCCCACTTCCATCCCTATCGTCGCGTAACCCGAAGTGATCACAACAAAGTCCAGCCAATTCCAAGGGTTGCGCAAGTAAGTGTATTTGTTCAGTATGAATCCTTTCGCTACAGACTTGATGATCATCTCGGCCGTGTATATCGCCAGAAAGATGTACCTGTACAGAGAAACATATAACTTGGTATAAACATTATTCTACGTATATTTGAATATATTTATAACATTATATATAACGTGTTACAAATATATTCAAACATATTTATTCGTTTATTAGCGAATTTCCATAACAAACACGAGCTACTGCAGAGACGCTAATGGTGGGACCTCGGAAGTGGTTAATGAGCACCGATCATGGTCCCCAGAAAACGTTTTGAGGTTACATTAAACATGTTATATTTATAAAGAGAGTAAAAAAAAACTTTCAGGACTTTGGGATATGATTGCTGATACAAAAAAGAAGAAAGTTCATATAAAAATAGGCCCGAAAACGCTTGTTTTCCAGATATCCACCATTTTATTTTTTGTACAAAATAATTCATATCTAGAGAACGGTTTGACTGATTGAGTTCAATCTTGGCATGAAGCTTAACCTAGCAATGATATATCTTAAAAAAATTAAACGATTAAATCCAATCATGCGTTTCAAAATGGCGGCTATTTGAAATTTTCAATCCAAAATTACTCAAAAACCGTAGGCCTACAGTTTAACAAAAAAATGTAAAAACACATTTTCTGTAGCCCTTTCGATTCCCTATCGGACAGTGTAACCGTCAAGAGAATGACAGGAAATGTACTTACAATATTGTAGTATTTACTGTGTTGGTGTAGGATGCCGGGTTGAACAAACCAATTATTATACTTCATCCGATTGTTTTGACAGTTACACCATCCGGTAGTAATTCAAAAGCGCTAGAAAAAAGGAGTCTAATTTTTTTTAAATGTAAGTTTTTGAGTCATGTAGGTTTAAAATTTTCAAACAGCCGCCATTTTGAAACGCATGATTGGATTTAATCTCTTATTTGTTTTGAGATATATCATTTGTAGGTTAAACTTCATGGCAAGTTTGAACTCAATCAGTTAAATCGTTCCCAAGATATGAATTATTTTGTTAAAAGGACAAAAATGGCAGATATCTGGAAAACGAAGCGTTTTCGGGTCTGTGTTTATATGAACTTTTTTCTTATTTTGACCCATAGAACCACTGCCCGAAGTTTTACACTTTACTTATGGGACACCCAGTATATTGGATTTTTTTATTAACGAACTAGTCCGAGCGGAACAAAACCAATGTCTGTACCGAATTTGGACCAAATCGGACTTAAGCCGTTAAGGCTAGTATACACGGCTACACTAATGTCAGAGGTGTCCACACGACAGCAATTTTAATGTCTAGATCAGTGTCTCAAACTCGGTGTCGCACTTCGAGTGTTTAACGGGTACACACTGCAGTTCGCGACACTTTTATCTGTACACTTTACAATTTATTCAGTCCTTTACAAAACACTATGAATAAACTTCGTGCTGCTGCAGTCGTAGTATCGTGCATTTTAATTAAAAAACGACGACGCAAAAATAGAAAAGTTTGTTTTAAAGATGGATAAAAGAAGACAACAACTGGACGCTTATAATACATTTTCTTTAATTTTTAATGTGCGCATTAATTTGTCTTATATTCTTTACTAGGGGAAACCCCTGCGTGCTCGGCACGCCAACAACGTTGGAACATTCTATACACATCATCATGTTATGGTGTCTTTATAATAAAGGTGTAGGATTAATAATAACCCCAAAGCTAAGAAGGTTAAATGTTTAAATCAAATTATTTCGTATATTTTATAACAGCAGTTACAAAAAAAAATTAAAGAACCAGTAAGATTCAGGTCTACACTTTAATAAAAACCTAACCTAAAAGTTAGAAATACAAATAATTGCTTCAAACTTTGAAATCTGCTGTTAATGGAAATATTAGAGCAAACAGCCGTTTTATTTGTTATTTTATTCAATCGGTTGCTATAGTAATGAATGTAAATACATTTAAGAAATGTTTTTTGTTAATTCATCAGTCTAAGCCTAACCTAAGAATTTTTTCCGACCAAATTTAAAATATCGAAATAAAAATAGTTTTATCAAAATGAGTTATAGCCTTTGTATGCTTCTGGACTATTGTTAGACTACTCAAGGATCGTGTAGTTTTTTATTAGTAAAACTATTTTTTCAATTGGTTCAGTAGTTCCAGAGATTACCCCCCTACATACAAACACACAAAAAACAAACAAAAAAATGTTACCTCTTTATATTTTTAGTATAGATATAGATTTTACTGGGTTCTTATATTGTGTAGTTTTCTGTGTACTTCTAACTCATTTGTATTAAATTGCACAGCCAAATTTTCGAAAGCAGATGTTCTTTTTACATTTTTTTTATAATCTTAACATTCCAGAGTTCTGGTAGTCCCTAAATATGTAAAATTAATGATTTGGTTTCTTCTTTTGACCACGAGACATGTTTTCACCCTCGCTCTATCGAAAAGTTTCTGCTTGCTCGAAACTTGATACACACGAAGAGACACACCGATATGACCTGTACACACGAAGGACACTTCGACACTGACACAAGTCGCAACCGAGTGTCTTGGACAGAGACATTGGTGTACACACGAAGACACTCGATGTATACACTCAGTGGCTACTGACACTAAAGTGTCGCCGTGTATACTAGCCTTTAGAGTGCGAACACAATAAATATACAATAAAACTCTTTACCAATATTTGAAGTCATTGTTTCTGGGCCAAAAGCAAATCTAAATATCATATTATTGAAATCGTTAGAAAGTCCCCAGTTACTCACACAGGCGCCATTTTGTTTTTTCGAGTATTATTTTCTTGATCAACTATTAGTCGCATACGTCGACAGAACTGCAACCTGCTATCAACTCCCGCGTGTCTTAAAGTGTCGAATATCTCGATAAATATTTGGTAAATCTTCAAAAATGAGGTATCTTTAGATGTGATATAAACATATCTAAAAAAAGTTATTCGTGTAAAATTTTGACGCAACTAACCATTTTAAAATTAATCCTGTACAAAGATTTAAAATGTCCGCCATTTTCGTTTTTCTATTTCGGAAAATGTTGATTGTTATAAAACTGCACGTAACGTTTGAAAATTATACGTTTAAAAGTTTTTGAACAAAAAAAAAATAATACACGAAAAAACAAAATGGCGCCTGTGTAAGTATCTGGTGACTTTCGGTCGATTTCAATATGATATTTAGATTTTTGTTTAGAAATAATGCCTTAAAATATTGGTAAAGCGTTTTAAAACACCCTGTGCATTGTGTTCGCACTCTTACGGCCGCATATTTTAAGTCGGAATTATTCTTAATTCGGTACAGTAGGAAATATATGTGAAGAAGCGACTGGCTCTATGCGCAGAAGCAGGGGCGGCCAATGCGCATGCGCTAACAGCGTGGAGGTCAACGTAGCGAGTCAGTCGGTGTCAGAGGTTAGTAGCGCTATCTAGTACACTGCCTATCCTAAAAAAAATTTAATTTTTGGATTCAAATAACAGGGTCATACAATTTTTTAATTTATAATAAAAATAGTACTACTCAAGAGAGCACAAACTGAATAAATTTGACTCATTTAAAAATATTTTGTAATTAGTAATAAAGGAAAAAAATTGTTTAAATAATGTGCGCTATGAAAAATCTGGAAATGTAAGAGCTGAAAACATGCAACTCAGTACACGAGGTATAGTCCAAAATAGTTCTTATAGCATGCTATTTTTTGAAAAAATAGTATAGCTAATAACAGTGAGTTAATACGTATTCTAACGTTATCTTAATTAAAATCTATTCTAACTTAAGGTATTCTAACGTTATTTAATTAATTCATTGTAATGTAATTTAAAATGTAGTAATAAGTTTAATAAACATCTAATTATGAAAGTCCACAAATAGTGTCAGTGACACAGTAAGCCATGAGCCGCGCTCCGGCCGTAAATAACAGAATGGGTAGTAGTGTACTCAGCAGTCAAATCCCCACCCCACCGCACATAACATACCTCCTTCTTTCCACACTCACATCCCTACCTGTGCGAATGGATTCTTCGCATATGTTTCCTACTGTACACACATTAGTTTTCTGTTTCGCTCAGACGAGTTCGTTAGTCAACAAATCCAACATTCGGAAGCACGTTTTTTGACCGCAACTAAAAATGAATTTTATGTTTTTTGAGATTTGTCATACTGAAATAACATATTTGGGATAAATATAGGTGATTATTCTGTACGTTTTGTTTTTTACACGACCTTTGTCTGGTTCTCCCAAAATCGATCAAAACGTAAAATAATGTAAATAGCGAGTTTGTCCGCTGATAGCGAAGCGAATCTGAGGGCGCAAGGGCGAGGAGCAAACTCGCAAAGTTTTTTTCCGCTGCGAGTGGAACGAAGGAGTGCGTGAGTCGAAGTTGGAGGCTTAGGTGCGTTGGAGGCTTAGGTGCGTTGGAGGCTTAGGTGCGAACGAATTCTACTGATATATTTCGTACACTGTGACACAGATACCTATTCAGCGACTTCGTGCATAGACCAATTTGCCAAACATATAGATTTAATTTTGGGAATTCGGTTATCTGACGTCAGCGGTTCAGCTGCGTAATCGAATTATTAATTTTTGCCATATTGAGTTCACTCGCTTCTTCGTCAGATCTGACTTATATTGGCTTGACCTGATAACCTAGAATTTCTTCTAAACAAAGCTGCCGTAAAACACATCACAAATAGTTTTCGACAGGACTGACAGCCACTTCCTTTCTCTCCTTCAACTCTACCGTAATTTAAAAGTCCAAGAGTCACTCAATTCGTATTTTGAGTTGTTGGACTTCTTTCCGTTCAGGGTTCAGAAAACAGCACGAGTGTGTTTCAGTCAAGCTGCATCCATGTTTAAAACATTCCGGTAACTTTTAGAAACTGCTGTCTCGAAGTGGTCGCAAATGTACGTTCTCGCGTGTAACATTATTCTACAAAGTAGCCATAGAGTCGACGGTTAAAACAAAACTACAATTGTTTTTCCAGCAATTATTGTTTGTTTTCCAATGGTATAAATAAAATAGTTACATTAAAAATTAAATAATAATATCATTTAATCTCTTAAATATTGTCCATCTCTCTTTGACTTTATAAAATCGATAAAACCCGTCTGGTTTCCTAAAATAGATCGACACGTAAAATACCATAAAAAGCGAGTTTGTTAGCTGCGAGCGAAGCGAAGGGCACAAGGTCGAGGTGCAAACTCGCAAAGCGCAGTCCATAATCCGAGGACGCGTGGTTTTGCTATGAGCAGAACGAAGCAGCGCGTAAGCCGGGGCTGGAGGCCGAGATGGATACAAATTCTACTAATATATTTTGCACACGCAGGCAGGTATTCAGTGCCTTCGTGAGCAGACAATTTCAGAAATAGTTGGTTGAAACCCTAAAACATATTATAAACTTTATTAGCGAATTTCCATAGGAAAAATGAGCTATTGCAGTGGCCCTTATGGTAAGACCCAAGGTCGGGAGTTGCAAATGAGCACCGATTATGGTCTCCAGAACACGTTTTGGGGTGTCATTAAAAATCATATATATATATATATATATATGTATATTGTGTTCGCATTTTAAGACCGATTTGGTTCAAATTTGGTACACACGTTGGTTGGCTTCGTCGCTCGGACGAGTTCGTTAGCCAAAAACATCCAACAAACGGAAGCACATTTTTTGACAGGAAGTAACTATTATTTAGATTTTACCTACGAGAATAGATGTTTTTAGAATTGTTTCTACAAATATAAATGTAGGTCGTTATTCAGCACATTTTGTTTTTTACAGCTCGCTTGCTTTCCCCAAAATCGATCAAAACGTAAGATACCATAAAAGTACCCGGTTCAAAGCCATGTGGTGGTTTTTACTCTGGGATTGGCGTGCGAAGCACGCAATGCATCGTGTATTGAAGATACTCCCAATATGCGGAATGGCGTGCGAATCACACAATGCACTGTGTATTGAAGATACTCCCAACATGCGGAATGGCGTGTGAAGCTCGCAATGCATTGTGTATTGAAGATACTCCTAATATGCGGAATGGCGTGTGCGAAGTACGCAATGCACTGTGTATTGAAGATACTCCCAATAGGTGGAATGGCGTGCGAAGCATTTTGCAGCTATTCAGCACCGTCGTGAATAAACCTATTTCTCAAATTTTTGGTTGAAACCCTAAAACATAGGCCTATAAATTTAATTTTGAAAATTTGCTCAACTCAAGTCAGCGGTTCAGCTGCGTGAAATAATTATTTTTTAAATTCAGTGATGATCAAAAATGGATGCGCACGGTTAAAATAAACAAAATTACGTTAGTTAGTTATTGTAATTAGAAAATTACCTATAAAAAATAACCAATATCACTGTTAAAAAAACCAAACAAAACTGCCTAAAAACCTAAAAAAGTATACAAAACGAATAAATAGTTTTTGGCCGACAAAAATTTCTCGAAATTGATGTAGTCGGATGAGATTCCGTGAATTTTGGGTTAAGTTCGCACACTTTTAAATAGCGTTTAACTACTTTTCAGTATACGAAAAGGAAATCAACTATTCGAATAAGTATTAATTTAAAACTATTCAAATAGTTTTCTGTACAGTGGGATAAGCGAGTCGCTGTTAATGATTTTGTAGAAGGGAATATTCGTCAACACGATAACTGAC
>JAGFPH010001213.1:217827-231033 GCA_018207615.1 Philaenus spumarius | reverse complement strand
TCGGCGACGTTTTCGATGTCAGATTCGGAACCAGCGAATTCAAAAACTAACGGGATACGATTTCCAAGTTGTTTTCTCAACTTTTAAATATCGGCCCCTGGGCCCTCTGGGGCCACCCAGGTCATCGGTGACGTGTTTAAATGACAGATTCGGAACCAGTGACCTCAAAAAACCCCGCAAAAAGATTTTTACCACTTCTTATACATTTTTAGATTTGTTCTAAAATGATACAGTCCCGATCCAATTCTGTTCGAGCCGTCAATCATCATATGTAGACTTTTTCCTGATCCATTTTAATATAATGCAGAAATCCCCAAGTCGGTCCAAGATGTATCTCAAATTTAAGTTATGTTTTATAATTTTCCTAGTCCATACAGTATATGATAAATAGGAAATGTTCGAGCAGGTAAATTTGGTTAATTGGTGGACAGTCGATCTTTCCAGTTTATACTTTATTACAGCTAAACAAATAGAAACATTAAAGCCACACCGCGCCACGTCGCGTCGTAATAAAAGTTCAGCAGAACCAGCAACAAAAGTTTTCTTATTCAAGCAACTTGAATTTATTCACGCAATTGTACTTTCCAGTTTTTTGTAAAGTCCCGAGGGAGATTGTTTTAAATTGTTAGAGTTCAGATTTATTCGACGCAAAGGAGGGACCTACTGCGGAATGCTTTCAGAGAGTCATTAGGTAGGATACGAATGAAACTTAAATTATATTTGTAATATGGTTTCAGTACATTAAATCACGCGAGACGCTGGGCTTCTCTAGTACAGGGTGGGCAAGTTAAAGACGGTTGCAAGAAATAACAGTTCCATCACGCTGCTAATCACTGCCGTGAGTTGAGCGAATTAAGTTTATATGTTTTAGGGTTTCAACCCGGTCTGGCAAATTGGTCTAACCAAGAAGGCGCTGAATAGATGCACCGTGTACGAAATATATTAGTAGAATTTGTTTGCGCCTAAGTCTCAAGCCCCTTCTCGCGCGCTGCTGCTTCGTTCCGCTTTCAGCGGAAAAACTAGTGTTGCGAGTTTGCTCCTCGACCTTGCGGCCTCGGATTGTACTTCTTCGATTCTTATCGGGGTCGGCCACGGTAATTTGTTTTTACCCTTCACGTGAATTTCAACCGGATACGCAAATGGTATTTTACATTTTGATGATTTGGGAGTGACCAGAGGTCTTGTAAACAAACAAAATTTGTTGAATAATCTCCCATATTTATTTTTTTTAGATAAAACTCCAACAAAAAAGTTTCATTCTAGTAAGAAAAATATCAAAAAACGGTTACTTCCTGTCAAAAAACGTTCTTCCGGTCGTTGGATTTTGTCCAACGTGTGTACCGAATCGGAATTAAATGCGGCCGTTTATATATAAACAGTGTAAAATAAGTCGTAATTTAATTGGATTTCTACATCGACGTAAAATCTCTACCACACCTATTATATAACACTTTTTCTGGTGTTTAAGGGGTTTTAAAAATGAAGGGCAAAGGAGACAACATAAATGTTTTAAATATCAACCCGTATCTTGTGACATATCGTTGGAAAGCCCTTTCAAAACCATGCATTTCCGAGCTAATAAAATACAAATCAACTGACGAACTCGTTCGCTAAGCTCAAACATTTTATTTTTAAAGTTATTTTTTAAAGTTTATACTATTTAAAAGACGGAAATAGGTAAGCAAAATCTGATCTTTAGACAGTTGTTCACAGGGGAGGGCCTATTTGCAAAATCCCTAAACCCCCGTTTCCCTCATACCACCCCCAATTCAAACATTTGTAATATACACATATAGCCCAGGCAGCAGGGAGTTAAAAATGAAGTTACCTGGAAAAAAATGTGGCAGAGATGAAACTCGGTAATATAGTAGGCTACATTTTAACAGCATTAAAAGCATACTAAGTTTGCGACCCCCATCACTTTGAGATTACGCCGCCATCTTAGAAAATGGTGACCAAATAACAGTTTTTTTCCAAATAAAACTTCAGTTGGGTGCGTCCTAGAAAAAAAGTTTCGTATAATTATAGAGAATTTAAGGGTATTCCATACCTCGCGTGAAACAGCAAAAATATGCACTTCGTACTAACGTGTTTCGGACGCCGTTTTTCAACCTAAAAAGTTGTGAAACATCTTAAATTTTGTTCTTAAAGGCTTTGTGCTTTTGTCTTATATCTCATAATTATAAAGAAATCGACGGCAACTCCTTTTAAACAACAGTTTAACTGAGTAAAAACCGATTATTTTTAACGCATTTTTTTGGGAGTTTTAAGCAATAATTTCCATATTTTAAGCTAACGCGTAAAAAATATAAAGCCTTCTTTAAAACTTAAAGTAGTTTCCCAGATTATTAATTTATAAATAGAATCCGAAACACGTTATTACGAATGCATGTTTCAACGATTTTGCGGCTTCGATCAGACCATTTGTAGCTTGTGTTGTGAATTTATAAAAACTTCGAATGCGCTATTATCACCTGAAAATGGTAAATTATTTATTATAATTTTTATTATATTATTACTATTATTTGTTTTGTAATACAAATAATAGTAATAATAATAATTATTATTTTGCATTGTACACGTTTCGAAAAATTATAGTTATAAAATTAACAATTTGCTCGCCTTAAAACTTAACAGGTCATTTTTATCACCCTTGAAAATTGTAACGGCATTCTTATAAAGAAATTCGGGTTAATACAGCTGTTGGACGTTTTATACTCTCTTGGAAACTAGTACAATGAAAAATAATAATAATTATTACTATTATTATTACCAAAAAAAATAGCAATAATAGTTCAATAATATAATCATAATTAGAATTACTACGATTAAAATAAACTATTACAAAAACAAGTGTGTACGCAATTGTAAGAATGTAAACTAACATAAATTTATTATTTAGAAATAACTATTATTATTAAAAAAAAAAACATTAATAACAATAATAATAATTCATCAAATTTATAAAATATAATTCCAGGTGATTTTAAGGCATTCATGCAGTTTTTACAAATAAAACTACAGTAAAAATCAATGCCCCTTAATTAACTTTACCTAACGGATGGTGTAAGCTAGCACAATGAAAAAAAAAAAAAAATACTATTATTATTACAATAATAGCAATAATTGTTTAATAATATAATACAAATTTTAATAAATAATTCATCAATTTTAGGTGGTAATAGCACATTCATGCAGTTTTTTATAAATACACAACACAAGTTGGAACTTAACTCAAAAACTGTTTATTTCACAGAAACATTTTTGAAAAGTTTTAGAGAATTAAATTCTCTATGACTGTTATACGAAACTTTTTCTAGGACGCACCCAACCGAAGTTTTTTTTGGAAAAACTGCTATTTGGGCACAATTTTCCAAGATGGTGGCGTAAGCTCAAAGTGGTGGGGATCGCAAACTTAGTATGTATTTAGGATGTCAAAATGTGCTATATTACCAAGTTTCATCTCTCCCGCATTTTTTCCAGGCAAAAGTTGCCTGGGCTAATATGGCTAGTGATACATCAACTTGGTACCCTTAAAAACGACGAATTTCTGTGATAAGAAAATAAAAATCAGCTGACGCATTCGTTCGCTGCGTTCAAAAATCTTATCAAGTTACCGTTATCTATATATATATATATATATATATATATATAAAAGCGAAATACCACTCACTCACTCACTCACTCATCACGATTTCTCAAAAACTACCAAACGGATTGAAATGAAATTTGGTATGTAGCTTGCTCTAGGGCCATAGGTGCTCACTAAGAAAGGGTTTGAAAAAATTCGAAATTTTATGGGGGGTTTGGGGGGGGGATCAAAGTTATTAAAAAACGATTTCTTCAAAACTACGGAACGGATTGGAATGGACTTTGGTATGTAGCTTCCTCTAGGGCCATAGGTGCTTACTAAGAAAAGGTTTGAAAAAATTCGAAATTTTAGGGGGGTTTGGGGATAAAAGTTATTAAATCACGATTTCTTCAAAACTACCGAACGGATTGGAATGAAATTTGGTATGTAGCTTCCTATAGGGCCATAAGTGTTCACTAAAAAAGGGTTTTAAAAAATTGGACATTTTAGGGAGGTTTGGGGGTTAAAATTACTAAATCACAATGTCTCCAAAATTACCGAACAGATTGGAATGAAATTTTTTATGTAGCTTCCTATAGGGCCATATGTGCTCACTAAGAAAGGGTATGGAAAATTTCGAAATCTTAGGAGGGGTTTGTGGGGATCAAAGTTACTAAAATCATAATTTCAGATTTTTATTATTATGACAATAGTGCTTTTATTATTTAAGATCTATATGTATAAAAGCCAAATACCACTCACTGACTGAACACTTAAAAAAAATACAATTAAGTTAAAAAGACTGAAAATACCAACCACCACGGGCAACACCGTACGGGTCAGCTAGTAATTTTATATTATTTAAAAGTTTATCCAAAATCTGTTCTCAGAACAGCTATTCATCTTTTATGAGAACCTTAAAAAAAGAAAACTTTTTTTAAAGTTAGAGGTTTTCGAGATATTTTACACTAACCATTTTAATTGCCGCCATTTTGAAAATACTTGAAAACCCGTTTTGGTTGATGAACAAGGATAAAAGATGTCAAGAAATACGTATCCAATATTTGCCTTCAATATATTTCCTACGTACAGAAATATTAACTGTTTTGTATAAAAAAACGGTAGATAACTGGAAAACGAAACATTTCCGAACCTATGTTTAAATTAACTTTTTTATTTTCACTAGTAAAACAAGGCCTGAAAGTTTCTACGTTTCTTCCTGAATCACCCTGTACAATTAGTGGTACAAATATAAGCCATAAAGCAGCAGTCTTACAATCAAGGGAACTTTGCGACGGTTGTGAATATTTGCATTCAAATGTAATAAAAGCAGAAGTGTATCTCGTGGTCTTAGGACAAGGCATATCAACAAAAAGACAATATATACTTCAAGTTAAAGTATGAGTTTAGTTTACAACATTGTTATGCAAATCCCGTTCAAAACTTGAGCAAAGTTGATGTTCATGCAGGAGAAACTTTTCCAAGTACTGTATGTCGCTTGGAAGGAACTGCATCGTCTAGAATGTTGACAAATAACGTGTCAATTTAACTTTAGACACCTTGACTGTACGTCGCACAATTTGGAAATCGCAATCCTGGCGGGTCAAACTTATAAAAAGTATACATTATACTTTGATTTAAACTGCTTTAGGATTGAGAACCACGCCACCGTGGTGGAGAGTCAATCAGGAAGAGGCAGTTGTCATAGCGACCGATGCACCCCGTGTTGCCAGATTTCTGTTACATTGCTTCTCATTTGAAAGTCATTGCAAACAGGTGAATGGAATAGCTTGATGAGTAACTATCGACTTGGCAACAATGCGTCGATGCCTCCCCACAACAACGCACTCGGACGGTCTTAAAGCACTTTAGATCACACTATTCAACCGAGAAGGCGCTGAATAGCTGCCTCCGTGTACGAAATATATTAGTAGAATTTACTGGCTCACGCGCATCTTCGTTACGCTCGCTGCGGAAAAACTAGCAAGCTTCAACCTTGACCTTGCGGCTTCGGATTGTGTATTGCTTCGTTTCGCTATTAGAGGAAAAACTCTGGCTGAGTAAAAAAACTAAAGGTGCATAATAATATCCTATATATAGCCTATTTTTAGAAAAAAACCTAAACAAATTTATTTCCTGTCAAAAAAACATGTTTCCAGTTGTTGGATTTTGTTGACTGACGAACTCGTTCGAGCGACTTAGAAAACCAATGTGAGTGGTATATTTGAACCCAATCGGATTAAAATGTGGTAATATACCAGGTGTCTTAAAAGGCCCACCCCCCTATTATTTGTTTTATTAATGGAAATAGACAGATTTGCTTTGGGGATTGTTAACATGACCAAAAATGGAGTTTTTTGGTGTATCGTAAATTTAAAACCCTTCCCCAAAAATGGGGTATTTTGAGGGTAAGTCGAAAATTTTAAATGAGAACCCCTATTGAGTGACACCTCATTTTAAAGGTCTTGATAAAAGAAGAAGATTGACGCAAACCGGAGGTCTGTATGTTGACTTATTTTCTTCAAAAATTCGGCTAATAACAGATTATTTTGCACATTTTGTTTTTTACTCGATCTTATATATTCCGCCTGGTTCCCCAAAAATCGATCAAAACGAAAAATGCCGTAAACGAACCCGGTTAAAATCCACTTGGGCCGAAGTCCGGGATGCATTGTGTTGAGACGATTATTCTGTTATCTTATCTTTACATACACGTGATTATATTTCTTGAAATACCATTTCACTTTGCGGAAAAAATTGTTCGCCGCAGTGCAAATCAAATTTTAATTAAATTGCGGCATCACATTGTGTTAAAACATTAGCAATTTAATAACGGACAAAGACTCGCTAACCAGCCTCGCTTTGTGCTTGTAATGAAGCCGTGCAGATTTAATCTTGATCTTACGGTTCCGCGATTGTTATTCGGCCTTTAATTATTTCGACAATGGATCTAATAATATACAAAGAATGGGCTATCTCAAATATTTGGTGGCGATATTTCTATCTGCGTCAGCTTGAGAGTGCTCTTAGTATATTGTAATTAATAACATTGCTAAAGTTGCTAATAACTTTAATTAATAGCAAAGTTAGAGCGTGGTTAACCAAATATGTACAAGTTTTATTATTACCTAAGGTACAAGTATAGCGGTGTATAGTTTAAATTGTAACAAAAGTTAAATAAGTTTTGCATACATTTTTCGTTAGCCATATTCGATCACAATAAAAGGGATTTGTTTCGTTTAGTTGGTATACATTTAATTAATATCACTGGAAAAGCGGTATATATTTTAATAAAAGTAAAATACGGGTGTTACTCAACTAAAGAAATAAAAATTACTTTAATTGTTACCAAAGCTAAAGTAGGTTGTAGATGTTTTGGAATACCAAACTTAAAGTAGGTTAAAACTTTATTAAATATAAAATTTAAAGTAGGTTATACATTTAATGAATACCGAAGTAAAAGTAGGTTATAACTTTAATTAATACCAAAGTTAAGCTAATTATAACTGTAATGAATACCGAAGTTAAAGTAGGTTATAACTTTAATGAATACCAAAGTTAAAATAATTATATCTGTAATGAATACCAAAATTAAAGTAATTATAACTTTAATGAATATCAAAGTTAAAGTGATTATAACTGTAATAAATAACAAAGTTAAAGTAGGTTATAACTTTAATAAATATCAAAATTAAAGTTGGTTATAACTTAAAAGAATTCCGAAGTTAAAGTACGTTAAGACTTTAATAAGTACCAAAGGTAAAGTAGGGTTTAAAATTGTATGAATACCGAGGTTACAGGCGGTTATAACTTTACCGAATATCGAAGTTTAAATAGGTTATGACTTTATAAATACCGAAGATAAAGTAGGTTTTAAATTTAACACATACCGAGATTAAAGAAGGTCATAACTTTAACAAATACCGATGTTAAAGTAGGGTAAAACTTTAATGAATACAACTGAAGTTAAAGTAGGTTATAAATTTAACGAATACCGAAGATAAAGTAGATTATAACTTCTATGAATACCAAAGTTAAAGTAATTATAACTGAAATAAATACCGAAGTTAAAGTATTTTATAACTTTAATGAATACAAAAGTTAAAATAGGTTATAACTTTATTAAATATCAAATTTAAAGTAAGTATCAATATTGAATACGAAAGTAATAAGTAGGTTTCCGTGAAAATATTAGAGTATATAATAATTTGTTTGCATTTTCCACGCCGCTGGGGTTGGGTAGCAAAGAGAGCTGGTGCTCTAGTTATATTATAAGAAATTTAACATTACTTGGGTGAAATAAATCAGTTATTTACTTTAGAAAAGTAAAATAGGTTAAGTTTGTTGACTGTATAAAATGTATTTATTGTACATTTTCTAATTACTGTGGTATTTCGATTTAGAAATAGAGCACGTTTTAATTTCACTTCTCCAAGTTTTTAGAATACATTTCTACTTGCTTACATTGTTTCAAGAACAGAGTTTAATGTGACTGTCGACAGTAAAAAAAGTAGACAAAACCGAGAGCCGAAAGAAACTTAAACAAATGTGAAACTTTGAAGCAGTTTTACAGGGTACTTAAACGTTGCAGAGTTAAAAGCTGTCTACATTATCTTCGCCTAGCCTAATGGGTGCATTACGTTAGTTCGAGCGATTCTAAAAAACTTGGATTAATTTTATAGTTTACGATAAAACCGATTTAACTACACACTAACTGAAAGGTGCTCTCGGGTTGAAATTACATCGCAGAAGGAAAACGTGATTGATTTATCAGTGAGGTAGGATTAGAGATAAGGTTTATCTAAAGCTTTTTCCGTCTTTGAAAATAATTACTTTTTGTTATTAGTTCAATTATTTTAATTTGGAAACGAATAAAAGAAAAAGAAAATAATATTTTGGGAGATAGTCATGCCAGAGGTTTTGGTCAAATGCTGGATGATAGATTGGGACGTAACTCGGAGGTTTTTGGGGATGCCGAATTTAATTCTGGCATTAGAATTACACGGGGGTGCTCGGGAGTTGCTCTGTGGGGGTGCCCGGGGGTGTTTGGGGAGGGGAGGAATTGCAGCATCCATGAAAATCGCTCAAAAATCGTAACTCGGGGGTTTTCGGGGATGCCGAATTCAATTCTGGCATTAGAATTACCCGGGGGCGCTCGGGGATGGCTCTGCGGGGAAAGGTAATGAATAAAGTGGAAAATCACAAATTATGAAAATAAATAATAAATAGTACTTTTTATTAATATTGAATTATTTATCATAAAGTTCAATTTTTAACTTAAATACTAAACATCTTCTTCAAACATTTCTTTTTCTTCCCCTTCTTCATCTTCTTCCCTCGTCACTATCCTCGGCCTGGTTGGAAGTGCCTTTTTGGTTTGAGCAATTGCCATTGAAATCGAAATCCCCGAAAACACCCGAGTTACGATTTTCGGCTGATTTTCATGGACGGTGCAATTTCTCTCCCCCCCCCCCAATCACCCCCGGGCATCCCCACAGAGCAACCCCCGAGCGCCCCCGTGTAATTCTAATGCCAGAATTGAATTCGGCATCCCCAAAAACTCCCGAGTAACGATTTTCCCGAGTCGTTCTTATAATATTGCAAGTAATTATGCAATTGCAAAATGCATTTATTGCACCAGAATTCATTTTTCGAAAAGTGGCATAACCACACCATAAAATAAACTTTTTTCCTGGAAGCTTTCTGAACACAATGCAGAAAACCGCATCTCGATATCTGCTTGCCCTAAAAATTTTCGATTTATTTCCTAACTTCCCTGTACTATTATACTGGGAGGGACGAATGATATTTGTAATGGTATATATCTGAGAAAGCTTTGGGATGTGTGACTCAAACTCTGGAGTGTACGAGCCATACGAATGTGATACTGTCAACTGTACCTTATCGATTTGACGATGTGACTCAAAATAATACAATTTATAAGCATAATTTAAAATTGCACTTACTTTCTTCTAATTTTAGTCATGTGAGACTGCTAAGTCTAACTTCATTGGAGAGGGGGAGTTTCACGTCTCATGGTCTTCATCTAAATAAGTATGGGAAAGCATCTGTTGGAGATGATATAATGAATCATGTATTTAATAAGCAAAGAATGAATTCATCTTTGAGGTGTGATTTTTTTAGAGTAAGACTAAATAAACTTAGGATACTAGATGGATTAAAAAGTAGTGTGTAGATGTAAACGATGCTAGTTATGAATTGTATACAAGTGTTCTTGTCGGTCATTTACCGTGCAAAGAAAATTTTACAAATAACTTGAAAGCTTTGGGAAATCCTGTTTTTAGGAAATATTAGGCTGATGCATTATAATATGCAGGGTTTAAGGTCTTATACAAAGTTAGAGGAATTTAAGCAGTTATTATGTGAATTTGAGGTAGAAATTATTTGTTTGAATGAACATTGGTTGAACGGGAATGAAATATATTGTATACAACAAATTTTAAATTATGAGTTGGCAGCATTCTACTGTCGTGAGAAAGGTACACGAGGGCCTCTCGTATTTTGATTAGAAATAACCTACAATATGTATTAAGAGAAGATTTGATAAATAATTTAAAGGAAGACTTTGTATTTGAATTTAGAATTCATTTGCATAAAATTTTCTGATGAAATCAGGGTTTCTCATATTTTAATTTCTATATATCACAATACAGATGTAATAAATGGAAACACATTTTTGTATAAGCTTGAAACATTGTTTGGTCTATTGCAAAAAGTATCGAAATCCAAAAAGATCACCTCTGATTTTAATATTGATATACTGGAGACATCATGAAACAATGTTTTAGAAATAAGTTTTTGAATTTACTAGTAGCGTATGGGTTAGAAATTAATTTTACTTGCCAACTAGAGTGATAAATTAATCAAAAACCTGCATAGATAATATTATTGCATAATATTATTATTGCATAATAAGCTGGTTTGCAATGGTTACCTCGTAAATGTTGAACTTGGTATATCTGATCACGTAGCTTTACTGATCTCAGTCTTTGAAAACTCTAAGAATGTATTACAAAATAAATCAGTAACAAAACGTTTTACAAAATCAAGCACAGAAAATTTTTCTCAGAGTATTAAAGAAAGAAATTGGCAGTACAGTCATGTAAAAACATCCCAACAAAGTTTTGAAGTGTTTTTCTCTCGATTCAAAACTATTTTTGAACACTGCTTTCCAAAAAAAGTCTCTTCAATTGAAAACACCAAAACTTATAATTTTTTTAACACAAGTTGCGTTACTCAAATAATTCGTATCTCTAGTGTGCATAAAAGAGTATTCCATAAATTAGCACAAGCAACAAAAGACGGGCAATTTTTGGAATATGTAAAAGTGTTAAAAAGATTTTTAAAAGGGTCTGTAGTCTAGCAAAAAAAAAATCTAACACTAGATTTATTCAGAACGCTGAAAATACATCAAATCAAATAAAGTAAATGATGTAATAGCTAATCTAAAAAATAAGAAATTGGTTGGGTGGAATGAGATTCCTGTGCATATATTATAGAGGACTGCAGATTACATTTCAGTTGATTTAAGTCTTATAATAAATCAGTGTTTTCTTGAAGGGACATTCCCAAGTCAGCTAAAATATGCAAATGTAATACCACTTTACAAAAAGGTAATAAAGATGATCCAGACAATTATAGACCTGTGTCAGTTTTACCAGGTTTATCATTTCTTTTTAAACACTGCTTATGAGCAGTTGAGTAGTTAAGTAAATGGTAGGGGGGTTATTTGTAAAAATCAATATGGATTTCGATCAGGGCATAGCACTGTTGATGCAGCTGCGGAGCTGATGAAGCACGTGACGGAGGCTTTGGATGGGTCACGGATTACTGCTATCGAAAGCCACAATTTAACCTTGAAAAATTGAGCAAGAAATTAAGTTAAATTTGTTTTCAAATGTTCATTTTGAGAGATTCTATGCACTTATGCTTGTTTTTGCTCTTTGATGAAGTACATTGAATTATGGGGAAATTCATCAAAGGCATTGACTATTTTTAGGATAAAAAAAAGTATATTCGAACTATGATGTTTTTGAACATAAACAAGTAGAGTAAATCAGTATTTAAAAAATAAAAAATTTTAACCCTACCATCCATGTATTTTTTTAAATGTCTTATTTTCGTGCATACACAGATAAATACTTTTTATGAAGGCCAAACTGTTCATTGTTGCAACACAAGGTTTAGAGAACAGCTCCAGTTTCCCATTCGTAGACTAAAATTATATGAAAGCACTCCTTTTTATATGGGCTTAAAACTTTACAGTAAATTACCAAATCGGTTAAAGAGGCTAACTAACATGTAAAAAGTTTAAGGATACTGTAAAAAAATGTCATAATGTTAGTGAATTTTGCACATCCATATATCTTTAACCGTTAAAAAATGACTGCCAAAAAAACAAAGAAATCTTGTTTTGCAGTGTTGCCATATTTTCTGTACTATTATTTTAAAAAAAATATTAATTTTTATTCTTTTTTAATTCAAAATTAAATAAGCTTTCAAAAGATATTTGAGAGTATTTGGTTGAACCACTCAAAATCAATTTTTTGAAAAGATCAAAATGGCTGTAACTCAAATATTTTAAATACTCCCAAATATCGTTGTGCGGTATATCGTTTGAAAGCTTATTTAATTCTAAATCCAAAAAGAATAATATATATATTTTTTAAATAGTACAGCAAAATGGGGCAAAATTGGAAATCACGATTTTGTTAGTTTTTTGGCCGCCATTTTTAAATAGTTAAAGATATGGATGTGCAATTTTTCACAGTTAGTTTTCTTTTGAAATTCTACATCGAAGTGATGTATCACATGATCACCCATTTAAAAAAAAACAAAGTTACATTCAAGATGGCGGATAAAAGATGGGGGACCTACGTTTTGACATCTTAATAAAATAGTATTTTTACAAAAAGTAGGATCCTCAATCACATCTATTTTTAAATTTTCCTTACATGCGAAATGTTAAGCAGTTCTCAGACTCCTCACCCACTCTGTATATCAATCAGATAAGGAATATCTTTATCGGCACATAACGTCTTTATTTTTCAACCAATTTTTACAAATGAAGTGTCAATTTTTAAATGTTTTACACTGCGGATTTACAGAAAATATAAAAATTCAAAACATCACTGTAGTTGAAAAATAATTCAATCACGCAACTGAACTACTGACATGAGTTGAGCGAATTTCTAAAATTAAATTTATTTATTGAACTATTTGGGAAATTGGTCTACTCACTAAGATTCTGAATAGTTGCCTACGTGTACGAAATATATTAGAATTTGTTTGCACTTCAGTCTCCAGCTCCGGCTCAGGCGCTGTTTGTCCCACTTGCTTGTTCGACCTTGTGGTCTTCGCTTCGCTCGTAGCGGGCAAACTCGCTTCGCAAGATAAAAAATACTGGGTATTTTTGCGAGAACCAGACTTGTTTTAAGGTCGTGTAAAAAAACTAAATACGCAGAATAATCTTATAAATATATATGTTTTCATATAAAATACCAAAAACGTTGTATTCTAGTACAAAGAATCTCGAACGTGCTTCCGATTGTTGGATTTTGTTTTGGCTAATGTTATGTTTTGCAGGAATATGTTTTAGTATTTTAGTTATTAGA
>JAGFPH010001213.1:189725-202827 GCA_018207615.1 Philaenus spumarius | reverse complement strand
CCTTGGCCACCCCCTGAGAAGGGGTTGAAATTCAGTTGTCTGTCAAAGGTAGAGTATTTGACCAATAACTTATCCTGAAAGTTACAGTATTACATCTATAACAGTTTCCAATTTATTGAGGTGTTCCCATACATATGGACCACCCTGTATACACAAAGTGATGCAACCTAAGGGTTCGTAATTTTAAACCTGTTGCACGTATTAATTCCAAACTTTCCAAATGTTATATTGGGCAAATTATGCACTTTTAAGGCTAAGGGTTGGGGTAGTTGCATGTCAAAAATGTTAAACAGTAACACTTATTGCGCGTTACCAAATTTTACAGCCCTCGTCGAGACGAGAAAATTGATGTAAAGTAAACCCCTCTCCGATACCCCAATCCAAAATGGCGGAGCCAAGAAGTTCAGATTTTCCATTTTTCTACGTATTGTATTCTACATACAAATTGATTTATATTCATTTTAAGGTAAACAAATTTGCACAATTTTGTTTAACAATTAAAAGTTGTATACTCTATTTATTAGAATAAACATTTATTTTAATAAATAAAAAAAATATTATTTTTTATTTTATAATTTTTGATGATTTAACTCACAATTAATTTTAATTAGGATTTGTGTATTGAGTATGCTCCATTTTCATAAATATGACAAACATTATTGGGAGTAAATTTTTTACTAAATCGTAATTAATGTAGATTTAAAAAAAATTGTGAAATGTTTCTATATTTTAAAATGAATACACATCTAACTGTATGTAGAATACAATACAAAAAATGGCTATAAAATAGGGTATCACACAATAAGGGTTAATGTTAAAAATGTTTGACTTGAAACCCCCAACCCTTAACCTAATAGGGTTAAAATTCATTCATATCCCTAAAAGGTGCAGAATTTGCAAAGTAAAACTTCCTGAAAGTTTGGAATCAATATGTGTTACAGATTCAAAATTACAAAGAGATTGCGGGACTTTTGAATCACTCTGTGTAATTTTTAATGACACCCCAAAACGTGTTCCGGGGACCATGACCGGTGCTCATTGTCCACTTCCGACCTTAGGTGCGTCACTGCAATAGCTCATCTTTCTTAAGGAAATTCGCTAATGAGAGAAAAACTTCAACATGTCTAGCTCAATTTTAATTTATTTTGATAGTCAATGTGCTTCTAATTAAAGACAACGCGGGAGTATATGTAGGTCAAAGTAAACCTCACTTCGATAGACGAGCAACTTTAATAAAGTAGAAGTGTAATATATTATACAAACGAAGAGGAGTCAATTACTGTTTATTACATTTAAAACAAGACGGTGTAACAACTTTAAATTAATCGATTTTGACGCGACGTCTCTTATCGTATTACGACACAGATTCTAAATTCTTTATAACCACAGAACACAGAATATAACCACAGAAATATCCGATGCTGAGTATTTCGAATTTAATTTAAGGTTGGAGTTTTAATCATTTGTAAATTCAGCGGTTCCTTTCACATTTCATTTCGGTGGGCATTTAGAAACTTAGACCACGCCCACTTTGTAGAGGGTTATAATAATATGTAGATACTAGTAAAACTAGTTAAATTTGTAAACACATGATCAATGAGGATGCCGATTTCAAAACGCGTTTCATTATTAAACGTATGTGTGTGAAAATTATTGTTATTACTCTTAAATGATTCCTTCTCACTAATCAAGGTAAAAGTTTATTAATAAATATAAAAGGTACATAGATACTAGTGAACCCGGCAATGCTTCGCTATTGCTTGATTTAATTTTAAGGTTGGTTATCTAATTTCATTACTTTGAAGTAAGTAATCGAATTGTAAATGGTTTTCATGTCAGTTAAGACAAATACGTTTTTTGTTATTTTTGTAGAACCGTAATACAAATTTTTCGCACATGAAAAATGAAGTTGGTAAAAGATGTTTAATATCTGTTGATACAGCTCTTGTTTCTCATTGTTGCAAATTGTTGTTTAACCCCTTTGTGCATTTCAAGTTCTCATTTTGTTGTTTTATGATTCTAGGCTTTTCATACGTTTTCAAATTATTTGCATACATAATCTTTTATTCCACGAAAATTTAATAATATTTTGTATTTGTTGTTTGCTGCTTTACAATACCATTATCTAATGTTGAAAAATGTAACAATCTTGAAGTTGTATATGTATACTGAGTTAGTTATAAAGATAATACGAATCGTACTGAGAGAGAAATGTTCAGGGCGCAAGTGTTTAAAAAGTCTCTATGCAAATTTAGTCAACGGGAAAACGGTGTTCTGACAGAAGATTTTAGAAGTGGATTTATTGGGTTATTTTGAATCTCACCCACAAAGTTCTACTAGGACCTTAGCATCAATTTTAAATAATTCAAGCTGTTATAAACTTTATAAACCTCCAACTTTTAAAAGGTTAGACGTATAAAAAAAGTGGAAACGGGCGATCGTTTACATACATTTTAACTACATAATTTTTAATGTTTCAAAAAGGAAGGAAAGGTTCCCCATTTATGGTTTGCTGGTAGATATATAGTTTACAAGACAATAATTTTGGCCCACAAAAAATACACCCTGTATACTGTATGGTAAAAGTACACCCTCTATATAAAAATCAATGTTTGATTCTTTGTCCTCTATAGACTCGAAAACTATTCGACCGATTTTACTAGAAATTTCACATTTTATAAATATTATTGCAAGGAGTGTTTAAAGCGACCCCTGGTGTAGCTACCCCTATTTAATAAATTACATAATAAACATTAAACTAAATTCTTACAAGCTATAAAGCTAAATTTATGTAGTATTAAACTTAGTAAGTGATAAAAAAACCATTTACAATTCGATTACTTAAGTCAAAGGGATGAAACGGGATAACTACCTTTAAAATTAAATAATAAAACATACAGTTACTTTTCCTACTTGCTCAAAAATACTTACCTAATTGCAATAATAATTGCACAGTGTACACATATTAGTGCCAGGATTATTTAGACAATATGGGCACTATAATGTGATTTAAATGGGGTAGCTACCCCTACACAATAAAAAGAAATTTCACTAACTACCTACAAGCTATAAAGCTAAACTTGTTTGATATTATTCTTCACTGATATAAAAAATCATTTGCAATTCGATTACTTAAGTCAAAGTAATGAAATGGGAGAGCTATCCTTAAGCTCGAATAATAATTAAAACGGGAGAGCTACCCATACAAATTAAATTGCATTAATATTAATCACCCAAATGTTTAATACGCTGTCTACCGCCTGCCCAGAACATAAGAATCTTATTTTAACGACAAGTCACTTCAAAATAAATTGTTCAATATACTGACTGAAACGTGTTTGTTTTTAATCTAAGCATATATTTATATACTACTAGGGGAAACCCCTGCGTGCTACGCTCTCCAACCCCGTTTTAACCTTCTATACACATAATCATGTTATGTTTTCTTTATAATAAAGGAGTAGGATTAATGATAACCCCAAAGCTAAGACGGTATATAATGTTAAATGTTCAAATCAAATTATTTCGTATATTTTACAACAGCAGTTATAATAAAGGTTAAAAGAACCAGCAAGGCTCAGGTCTACACTTTAAAAAAAACTAACCTAAAAGTTAGAAATACAGTACACAGTTTGAAATTAATGTTAATGGAAATATTACAACAAACAGCTGTTATCTGTCGTTTTATTCAATTGGTTGCTATGGTAATAAAAATGTAAATACATGTTGATTTATCAGTCTAGGCCTAACGTAAGAATTTTGTCCGACTAAATTTACAAATATTGACATAAAAAAATGTTTTGATCAAAATGAATTATAGCCTATGTTACTCAAGGATAGTGTAGCTTTTTATTAGTAAAACTATTTTTTCAATCGGTTCAGTAGATCGAGAGATTACCCCATACATAAAAAAAAAAAAATATATTTACCTCTTTATAATATTAGTATAGATATTTTATAACAGTAGTTATAATAAAAGTTAAAAGAACCAGCAAGGCTCAGTTCTACACTTCAATAAAGACCTATCCTAATTGCAGTTACAAATACAAATAATTGCTACAAAGTTTGAAATCAGCTGATTAGAGAAAACACCTGTTTTATCTGCTATTTTATTCAATTGGTTGCTGTGGTAATAAATGTAAATACATTCAAGAATTATGACGTGTTGGTTCATCAGTTTAGGCCTAACCTAAGAATTTTTTCCGAGTAAATTTACAAATATTGAAATAAAAAATGTATTCATCAAAATGAATTACAGCCTATGTTACTCCGGGATAGTGAAGATTTTATTAGAAAAACTATTTTTCAATCGGTTCAGTAGTTTCAGAGATTACATACAAACAAACAAAGTTTACCTCTTTATAATATTAGTATAGAAAATCAAGCTAAAGTGGATCATTGCTGGTTCCACTAGTACAAAATAAACCATCTAGGCAATGGTGTGGTTTCAATCAATTAGTCTGGGAGCGAAGCGAGAACGGCAGTGGCGTGTTAAGCACGCATAGGCATCCTCTAGTTTATTACAACTATACAATTAGAAATACCGACCACTTGTTTCGGTTAAACATAGACTGTGTAATTTGATTTTAAATTTTAACATAAAATTAGTTTATCCCTTCGAAAAGGACGTTCTAAAAAGAAGATTTAAAATAGGAATTTCCAGCACTGACCTGAATCGAATAACAAAAAAAGTCAGTATGTTCTCGAACAATATGAGTATAAGAGTATCGGGAGAATATCAGAAGCCGAGGATTATGGAGATGCTTTGCCGAGGAAAGAGTATAACCAAAGTATTGGGACCCACAATGTTATTTTCCTTTTCGTACGAAACCTATGTAGATTGTGATTGAATCTGAGATAGCGGATTTGCAATTCAACGAGGCGGCCTTGCCTTTGTAAAGATTACTCCAACAACATTGTTTAATACAATTACGTTCTGTTTCTGTAATTGACTTGATTTTTAAGTACAACGAATCTGTAATATGATTATTGCTGCTGAGCAATGAGCTCCAACTTAGAGAAGAAAACAAAAATAACGTAATTTTTTATGTTTTAACATGTTTAGTATTTTACGAAATCACTAGGGACTGCTCGTTTCGCATATCAATCTCCACGGCGAAGCAGAAGGACGGGAAAGTTAATTAATTGGGACTAATAAAAAACTGAGTCTAAATTTGCTAAGTTGGTTGCTATGGTAAGGAATGTAAATCCATGCAACAAACTTGTGTTGCTAAACTTTTAAGGCGTTTTTTCTCGTTTATTTTTAACCAGAGGCTCCACCCCAGTCAGCTCACTTCGCTCGCCAATCTCCACGGCGAAGAAAATGTAAACAAATTACACTATTGTATAATCTGATATTTTCACTGAAATTGCGATTGATTATAGGACAGATGCACTTGGAGCGTCGTATGGAGGGTAGGGGTGCGGTATCCTAGATCCTGATGCATACGCAGTAGGCCGAGGTTTTTGTGTGAATGACAGGATTTTGTGAAACAACATGAACAAAAAACACTCTTGTTTGTGAAGAAATACATTTGCTAAGTTGGTTGCTATGGTAATGAATGTAAATGCATTCCACAAACACGTGTTGCTAAGATTTTAAGGGATTTTAACTGAACTCGAAGTGTTCTGGTTTATTTGTAACTAGGTGCTCCGCCCCTGTCCGCTGCTCCACTGCGATTCGTGGCGAAGGAAATGAAAACATTTTATTGTTGTATAATCTGATATTTCCACTGAATTGAAGATTGATTAGGACAGATGCACTTGGATCAGGGTAGGGTGGTGGGGGTGCTGTATCCTAGATCCTGATGCCTAGCAGTAGGGCGAGGTTTTTGTGTGAAAACGCAATTAATTGTTTAAAAAATTCGCCGATTCTAAATTTTCCCAGTAAGTTGACATGGTAATGAATGTAAATGTATTTAACAAATAACTTTTGTTAAGCTTTTGGTTAGAATCGGCTGTGTTATCTATTGTATTGATGGGAGAAAACCCACGAATTTTCACTATTTTAAGCTTTAAAATCTTCTTTTTTTGAAGTTATACTTCTTTGCGCCCGTTGTAATCGGGATGGGGTGTCGGTCGAGAAACCGCGTTACGCGTTAGGAGTAAAATCCGGAAAGTGCCTTTTTATACCTTTTCTCTACAAGAGATACCTCAAGAGTCTCGGTGGGTGAGTGGTTAACGGACTCGACTTCCACGATAGAATCCCTGGTTCGATCCCCAGCTGGGAAATTTTTTTTTCAAACATTTTAGGAAAGTATACGAATATACGAATGGCCAAAGAAGTATAACTTCCACCGTCTGGTCCAACGCAGACCCATTTTTTAAATCTTTTCTTAGTGTACGACAATGACCCCTTACGAATATAGCTTTAAACTTTCGTATTCGTATCTTAAGTAGTTTTCGCTCTACGGTTGACATAGACAAGACATGTCAGTCAGGCCATTCAGTCAGGACAAAGCATCGTATATACATGCAGATACGTCAACTGGATTAGACTAAACATAAATTTTACGAAATAATTTGGTTTAAAAATACGATTTAGCTACTGATTTTAATTGTTGCAAGTTGTTGTTTAACGAAAGACCTCTGTTTATTAGACACAAGTTCTTATTTTAAAGTACAGTTTTTGATGTTTTTATATTCTAAAAAGGCGGCCTACTTTCGAATTTCTTGGAAAACGCTATATATTATGATGATTTTAGATGTTACGATGTTACTGAATTCTGAATCAGCAGAGAAAACTAACATCATTTTTCAGATGGGACTAATTTAATTCCTCGCATTATTAAAAAAAATAACAAAAAACGTATTTATTGATTTTATAAAGTTGTTTGTTTGTCTACACGATGTTTTGTTAGTGTTAAGAGCGTTTCCATCAGTTTAAAACGTTTCCACACAAAAATACTTTCCGCTCAGTTAGGGTATTTTTAAAACTTCATACCCCTCTGGATTTTAAACGTTTAGTCGTATATAAAAAAAAAACATTAAGAACAAAAAAGTCTTATAATATAATCAGTCTTAATCCAAAATCATCAGAAAATACAGAGAGTCCCATAACAAATTCGAAAGTTACCGGCCAAAGGGGGAAAAAACGGCAATTTACAAATTATTTTAACGACGTATTTTGTAATTTCTCCAAAAACAAGGAAAGTAACCCATTTAAAGTTTCCTATCAGAAATATAGTTTACAAGATACCAATGGTGGCTCATTTAAAAAGACAGACTTTATATACAGAGTTTTTGGTTTTCAGTATACTGACGTAAGTTAAGGCTCTTTACCTTGAAGAAAACTCCCGAGTGTGCCGTATGATTTCAATACGAAAGGTCTGACTAAAGGCGCAAAATCGTTGAAACATACATTCGTAATACCGTGTTTCGGATTCTATTTATAAATTAATAATCTGGGAAACTACTTTAAGTTATAAAGAAGGCTTTATATTTTTTACGTGTTAGCTGAAAATATGGAAATTATTGCTTAAAACGCCCAAAAAATGCGTTAAAAGTAATCTATTTTTACTCAGTTAAACTGTTGATTAAAATGAGTTTTCGTCGATTTCTTTCAATTTTGAGGTATAAGACAAAAGCATAAAGCCTTTAAGAACAATTTAAGATGTTTCACAACTTTTTAGGTTGGAAAACGGCGTCCGAAACACATTAGTACGAAGTGCATATTTTTGCTGTTTTACGCAAGGTATAGAAGACCCTTAAGCGAATGTCCAACATTCAATGTATATGTTTTAGTGATAAACAAACATTTAGGAAATTAGTCTACTTAAGAAGGCGCTGAATAGCTGCCCACGTGTACGAAATATAGTAGTAGAATTTGTTTGCAAATAATCCTCCAGCTTCGTTCAACTATCAGAAAAAACTCGCTTTGCGAGTTTGCACCTCGCCCTTGCAGTCGCGGTTTATGAACTATGAGTACAATCTCGGCCTTCGGCCCCGTATCAGAAGATGCCCCCAAGGTAAAATCCGCCATGTGTACCAGGTACTTGTATGGTATTTTACGTTTTGATCGATTTTGGGGAACCAAGCGAGCTACAAAGTGTAAAAAACAAAATGTGCAAAATAACATCCTACAGGTACATTTATTACTACAAAAATCTCAAGAAATACTTACTTCCGGTCAAAAAGGTACTTCAGGTAGTTGGATTTTTTTGGCTAATGAACTCGTCCGAGTGACTTAGAAAACCAACGTGTGTACCAAATGTAAATCAAATCGGACTTAAATTCGGCCGTTAGAGTGCGAACGCATATATACATAACATTTTTAATAACACTCCAAAACGTGTTCTGGTGACTGTGATCGGTGCTCAATTACTACTCATGATCTTAGGTCTCATCATAAGGGTCATTCCAATAGCTCATCTTTCCTATGGAAATTCGCTTATAAAAGGTTTAATTAAGTAAATATTTATTATTTTTAATGATTTTTTTTTCGAGGGGGGGGGAGGGTTCAAACTATAATTTTCATACTTTAAGGTCAGACATACAAAATTTAATGCCTTACTAAAAATTGAAATTTATTTCTGCGAGTATTTGCGAGATTACCATGGCATGACTCAATGATCTCGCGGCTAGCGATTCAAGCCGGCTGTGCCGCTACTAACCTTCTTACGAAAGTCGTCTCTTCTTCTCGTGTTTTGGATGGAGTAGTACAACGACAAGTGGGTGACCTGAGATTATGTTTTCAATCCAGGTTTGTCCCCCGCGACACAACAAGGTCACTGACTATTCTTGGATATAATTTATTAAAACTACACTGTGCACGGTTTTCCCCACGGTAAAGAAAAACATTAAGCTGCCTAGCAAATGCGGTCACTGGATAGTTAATGGTCGACAAGACTAAAACAAATTTTAATTTGAGTTTATTCATACTAAAAATAACTACGTCATTTCTCATACTTGTTAAAATTTAACTACTGTACTACTACAATTTCGTTGGTTAACAAACATACAAAACATGAAAACGCAAAATAAAACAAAGTACTCTAATCTATATATCATATAACTGTTTCCCAAGTTAAACGAATGGGTATCTTCCATAAATTTGTATAAATGAATAAATTCATTGTTGATAAAAGGTTGTATTTATATTCACTTTATAACCTTAAAGCAAATCTTATAACGTATTATAGCCTACCTTAATTGTATAATTCATATAAAAAAAAATCAACTTCAGAAGAATTACATTATTGAGGAATTGTAATTGTTAACATAACCCCAAAATACAATCTACGCTAGATATTGTACAGATGATGGATGAAATCAGCTGTTATATGAGCGTTTGCTCTTCTTAATCTGTTGTTAGACAAAATACCTTGTTTCTTTACAATCAGCTGATTGAAGAACTGTAAAATAAAATCATTGCAAAGGTTTGGAAATGTTGATTTTTTAAATTTAAGAAATTAAGATGACGTAAAAGTAAATAAAACCTGTTAATATAGAAATGTTTTGCTTTTATTTGGTATAAACTGAAAAGTAAATCGGTCCAGTGAAACTCTCAGACGAACTGTCCTAAGGATTGAAAAAGTTGACTTTTCTCCCATGTTAAATCTCCATAAGAAAAGTCTATTTTTCATTTTTGATCCATTTAACGTAAATATTTTAAAAATACAAATAAAACCTGCTAATATAGGACCGAAAACATTTGTTTTGGGAAAACCCGCATGTAAATCAGCCCAGTAAAAGTCTCAGACGAACTGTCTGAAATGTTTTTTCCTTACGGTTTTAAATATTATAGATTAGACCTAATTTATCATATAACTAGTAAGCCCTCGTGAAAAATCACACGCAGATTAATTAGTTGCACTTAAGAAATACAAATAATTTATAAAATACTATTTAAAACATCAAACATTATGTAGGCCTACCTAACTATGCTGAAGGGATTTTTAACTCAGTAAAAGTGTATAATTATTTATAAGGATTTAGATATGATTTTATAAAAATGTAGGCATATATATAAAATTTTGTAATTTATATACATTAGTGTGTAGTTCTTAAAGATACAATTTTTTAAATTCATATTGATGTATCAAATAATTTAGAAGTTACTAATAATTATAATGAAGAAATCAATAATCGAATATATGATATACAAAGTTAAACGAATGGGTATTTCTTCTTTAAATTTGTATAAATGTTTATATTGATGATAAAAGGATGTATTTATATTCATTTTATAACCTCAAAGCAAATCTTATAACGTATTATTTTAAAAAATCAACTCCACAAGACATTATATTATTGATTGAAATTGTAAACATAATCCCAAATAAAAATACACGCTAGGTTCTGTTAAAATATTAGAAATGATGTGTGAACTCAGCTGTTATATTATATTGTTACTCACGGGCAGTACCGACGTACACTGGCGGAATTGACGTTTTCTAGCGAAATTTACTTTATTTTTTCTAACATCTGTTATCTATAAATTTTCATTACTGTAACTTGTCTGTCTTTCAAGTATGGACTGAAGACACAATAAGATGGTAGTTATGCAAGCATTTCCTAAGCTTTATTCATTATAAACAAATCAAAGACTTTATTTTTTTAAGCAAATGTGTTGGTAGTACATTTCCGTCACTTACTACCGTATGCAAAATATCCTACGAAAATAAGCATTTGCTTGTGGTTTCATTCGATAACAAGCAAATTCTTAGTTTATATTAACAGCTGGATTTACGGTTGATATTAAACCTTGACGAATACATTTTATTTTGACCTAGTGGACGCAGCAATGGCTTGCTATTGCTTAAAGGTAGTTTTAAGGGTAGTTATCCCATTTCATCCATTTGACTTAAATAATCAAATTGCAAATAGTCTTGTAATCTTTTAAAAATAATATTACATAATTTTAGGTTTATAGTTTATATGCAGTTAGTTTAATTTGTATTTATTTTATAGGAATAGAAATCCCATTTCAACCCTTTAGATCGGGATAGGAACTATCCTATATTTTAAGTTGGAATAAATCACACATTTTGAAAAATATTTTATTAATATCGGTTGAGAAGTTTCGGAGTTCATCGCGGACAAACACCGTTACAATAGATAGTATGTACAAATATAGAATAGTATAAGATACTGTTTAGTAGTTAAATATACAATTAGGTATAGGCCCCTATATAAAAATCAAGATAAAAATATTATATTTAGTTTCACTCAGATTGTCTGTTTAGTTTTCAATATAATTATGTTTAAACTAACGTAATGTTCATTGGTATGTTGGATGTCAAAGGTATGATGAATCACTTTGTAACAACCGTGTTAATTCAGGATGTAACAAAGTGGTTGAAATAGAGTTTGTAATTTTAAATGTAAAGGCCTAGTTAGTATAAGATATGTTTGGTGTTTAAATATACAATTATATATGAAAATAAAGGTAGACTACAAATGTTATATTTTAATGGCTTTTAGTTTCATTCAGATTGTTTGTTTAGTTTTAAATATAATTGTTTTACTCATAATATTGTTGTTTAAACTTATGCTTATGTTTATGGTTATGCATGGTGTTAAATAAATTGTTTATTTATTTATATATTTATTTTTTTAAGGCGAATATATGATCTGAAAAGTATTGCAATTCATAGATAAGATACATTTTATACAAACAATGTTTTAAACAGCATATATCTCTAAGTATATAGATATGTAACTGGTAAAAACCAATGTTTGAATTGAATTATAATACAGTAAGCATTTTTCGTTAATTTTTGTTTGTGTTTGTTTTTAGTTTTCAATCTAACTTAAAAAAGATGTTGGTTTTGAAGAATAATAAACAGATTTTAATTTTGCTAAGTAAAGTTGCTATGGTAATGAATGCAAACAAACATAACGTGTTGCTAAGCTTTTTATACGAACAGCTGTTTTTGTGCGCTATGGTCTTGAGTCCATACAAAAGAGGCTGTTGAGTTTTCCAAATTTGAAACTTTTCAAATTTGTCTTTATATAAACACCTAGTTCGGACTATTGCTAACATTTTAAAACAAAAAATAGCCAAATTGGTCCAGCCGTTCTCAAGTGATGCTCTTATAAAGGAACAGCAATTCATTTTTATTATCTATATATTAATTTGAAAAGGTTTTTTGTAATCCGAGTGAGATCTCGAGTTCTATTGGGCCGATTGACATGCGATTTGTGTTAAATGAAAGGTAATTAGCTCTATATTTGCCCATTTTACTTGGATTTTAGTAATTACATCACTAAATTTTCAAAAAATGGAAATTAAAATCTCTTATGGCAATTTAACATGGGAAAATTGTTTAAGCCTATTCCAAGTGAGATCTCGAGTTCTATTGGTCCTATTGACATGCGGTTTGTGTTAAATGAAAGGTAATAAACTCTATACTAGTGGACCCGGCAATGCTTCGCTATTGCTTGATTTTAGTATATTATGTTATATCATTAAACATAACCTACATCAATAAAGTACATTAAACAACAGCAAAATTAAACATAATCTACTTCAATAAAGTAAATTACAACATAAACAAACCATGTTATCACGGTATATAGAATACTATATTTTATTAGTATTCTATATGCCGTGCATGTTATGATAATAAAACAATCAGCTGATTTGTGCTATTATATCTGTTTAATAGAACTCCAGATGATAATAAAACATGTAATGCTATAATCAGCTGATCTGTGCTATTCAGTTGATCAGTAAAAACAATGTTAGTGATTAGAAAATATTTTAAATTCCATTTTTTAAATATTAAATGAAGGAATACTAAAATTTTAAGGCAAATGGGCAAATATAGAGTTAATTACCTTTCATTTAACACAAACCTCATGTCAATCGGCCCAATAGAACTCCAGATATCATTCGGAATAGGCTTAAAAATTTCCCCCCTGTTAAATTGCCATAAGAGATTTTAATTTCTGTTTTTAGAAAATTTAGTGGGGTATTAGCTGAAATCCAAGCGAAATGGGCAAATATACAGACAATTACCTTTAATTTTGTACCAACTGCGTGTATATCAGTCCAGTAAAACTCGAGATCTCACTCGGATTACAAAAAATCTTTTCAAATTAATATATAGATGTGCCCATTTTACTTGGATTTTAGTAATTACAGCACTAAATTTTC
>JAGFPH010001213.1:160504-172532 GCA_018207615.1 Philaenus spumarius | reverse complement strand
TATTATAGCCTACTTTCTGTTAGGACCATGTAAATGCCACACTATTAAAGCCTACTTTCTGTTATTACCATGTTAATGCCACACTATATAGCCTACTTTATGTTAGGACCATGTAAAAAATGCCACACTGTCCATTTTCAAAAGATTTGTTTCCATAGTTTCAAATGGTGCAATTCACACCGACCTCGCAGAGCCCCACAGACGCTACAGAAGTCGACAGACGAATCTGCGGGATCGCTCCGAAAGCGAATAGCATTACAGGAGAAATAGAAATCGGCCGCCACTACCATTAACCGATAATTTACTATTCCTTTACACAAGAAAAAGTAATTTTGTTTTGACATAAACAGACTTTAAAGAAATTAGCTGCTAACTAATTTTCAAATCAAAACAATATTTGTTTTAATATGACAAATGTTTATTAACAAAATTAAAAAACAACCTTCAATAGGATTTCAAAAAAAGGAAATTTTATACAGCAGTAGTAAACTTTCTCCGTTGGAAATAGATTTCCTGTAGTTTGTGTCTTTTTTACTAATATCGTTATTCGTCAGTGTTAAGATCTTTTTAACTCAGGTTTAGAAAGTCGAAATTATGTTTAGAATCTGACATCTTCTAAATCCAAATCCTTCATCAGATGATGATACTCGCCGCACTGTTCCCATCTCTGATTGATGGGATGTACCCAGTGCGTTCGGTTTGTAACCTAGTACAACAGCATGAGTCCCTCATCACTACTCGAACTACCATCGATGTCGTCCAACCAAGGCACATTTTTAGTAAACGCGTTACCTAAACATTACCTGTTTCAACCGTAGACAGAGCTGTGAACTGACTTGACAGATCTGAAACGAAGTCCCAATACCTGACAGACGGAATGAATTGTCTGTGGCGGTGTGAATTGCACGTCTATCACGTGACATAGTGTGACCGCGGTGTGAAAAGGCCTTTAGAGTGCGATATATAGGCCTACAGCGTGATGCAAAAGTGCCGTATGCCCTTCGTAATTTTAAACCTGTTACACGTATTAACTCCACACTTTCAGGAAGTTGTATTGGGCAAATTCTGCACCTTTTAAGGTTATGAATGAATTTTACCCTTATTCGGTTCGGTGCAAGTAAACAATTTTTAATATTAACCCTGATTGTGAGTTACCTCGTTTTAGCTCTTGTTAAGACGAGAAAATTATTGTAAAGTAAACCCCTCTACGATACCCCAATCCAAAATGACGGAGCCAAGAAGTTCAGACATTTCTACGGATGTGTATTCATTTTAAGGTACAGAAACATTGCACAATTTTTTTAAATCTACATAACTATGATTTAGAAAAAAAATAACTAAACAGAATTTTTGGCTTATGAAAATGGGGAATACTCAATATATAAATCCTAATTAAAACTAACTATGATTTAAATCATACAAAATTATAAACATTAATAAAATATAGTACACCAAAATAAATATTTATTCTTGTAAATAGATTTTAAAACTTATGGTTAAAACAAATTTAATTTTTAAAATTTTTGACTTGCAACCCACCAACCCTTAACTGAATAAGGGTAAAATTCATTCATATAAAAAAAGGTGCACAACTTGCCCATTATAACTTCCTGAAAGTTTTCAGTTAATACGTGTAACACAGGTATTACGAATGGGTTGCGTAACATTTTCATCAATCTGTACATATAAAATGTTGAATGAGACAACAAGCGTGTTCTGAGGACCATGATCGGTGGTCATTGACCACTCCCAAGCTTAGCTCATAAAAGTCACTGTAACAGCTCATTTTACCTAAGGAAAAACGCCATAAACTGCTTCATTGCAAGCTGGAGAAAAGAAAGACCCTTCGGTTTTTGCTTTATCCGAGGGGAAGGGGTAAATTTTTACGAAGGTTTTACTTGAAATGGCACGTACGTGTTCGCGTTCGAAAGTACGTGCTGTGTTTTTACAATAAGTACAAGCTACTTATACAAATTACAAATCCAGATTAAGGAATTAAAGTAGTCTGAACAAGGATCTGTATAATGCAAATGTTTGCGCTCACTCTAAACAAGACAAGAAGCTTAGACGTTTTATTCCGGATATTTAAACAGAAATAATGGAAGTTCTCGAGGACTTTCTGCTGGGATGAAACGATGGGCGGATGTTTTATATCCTTACTAAACACTAAACTATTCTTACGTTTCCTAGCTCTCTAACATACTGTAAAATCTTTTCGAATACAAAATATAAAGTGACTGTATAAGGCCGATACCGTTATTATTAAAGAAAATAATTGAATCAATTAGCGAATTTCCATAGGAAATAAAATAATTCGACCACACAGATGAACCGCTGACGTGAGTTAAGCAAATTTCCAAAATTAAGTTTATAGGCCTATGTTTTTGGGTTTCAACCAACAATTTCCGAAATAGGTCTATTCACGACACTCTGAATAGCACCCTGAATAGCTGCAAAATGGTTCGCACGCCATTCCGAATATTGGGAGTATCTTCAATACAAAATTCATTGCGTGCTTCGCACGCCAACCCTACGGTAGAATCCACCACTAGGTGGAAGCTAAGGTGCAAACAAATTATACTTATAAACGAGTATATCGTAGAGAGTAGACCAATTTGCTTAAACATAAAACATAGAAACCTAATTTTGGAAGTTCGCTGAACTCACGTCAGCTGAGCGGTTTGCTGCGTTATCGAATTATTTTCTTCTTTGGGTGTTTTCCTACTTATATCATGTTTTTTCTTCTTCATGTGTTTTTCTTCTTTAAGTGTTAATTTTGTACATGTTTTTCTTTTTTACGTGTTTTTATTTTCTTCTCTACGTGTTTTTCTTCTTTAAGTGTTTTTTTTTCTTCTTTACTTGTCATGTTTTTTCCTTCTTTAATTGTCGTGTTTCTTCTTCAAGCGTTTTTCTTTTTTAAGGTGTATTTTTCCTATAAAATGTCTTTGAAATGCCAATGTAAGACAGTGAGTATGGAGTGCGAAAAGTTATTAAGGCAGTAAATGCATTATGTAAAAAATATTTTCCAATTTATCTAAAAATAAAATATGTATTGTATTAAGATGACATAGTTTAATTTGAGTTATAGTTTGGCTTTTGTAGCTTTATCACTGAGGATGGCGACTTTGTCAT
Organism: Philaenus spumarius; assembly: GCA_018207615.1. NCBI lineage: Eukaryota > Metazoa > Arthropoda > Insecta > Hemiptera > Aphrophoridae > Philaenus > Philaenus spumarius. The sequence continues at coordinate 169,400 of JAGFPH010001213.1, read as the reverse complement.
TGGAACGCGTTTGATTTATTAACCGTATTTGTAGTGAGATTTTGTGTTATTGTTTTATTTCATCTATTAAGATGACATTTATTACTTGTGACACAGAAATTTTAGAGATAAATCAATATTTAACAGACGAGAATATTCACGTATGAAAAAAATCAATCTTACTTTGTAAGGAAGATGTAAATTCGATTTTGAATTAATACTTCGATTTAAATATAAAACGTATATATAATGTAACTAGCTGGCCCGACCCGGCTTTGCACGGATAGACAAATCAAAGTTAAATGTATATTAACAAAAAATATATTATATCAATAAATTACACTATGTATTTCTTATGGGGATTTGTAGTAACTTTGACACCCCCAAAACCTCCCCTAAAATTTAGATTTTTTTAAAACTATTTCTTAGTGAGCACCTAGTGCCCTAGAGGAAGCTATACATAATAAATTTCATTCCAATCCGTTCGGTATTTCTTTTTAGTAACTTTGACCCCCAAACCCCCTAAAATTTCGAATTTTTTAAAACCCTTTCTTAACGAGTACCTAGGGCCCTAGAGGAAGCTGCATACCAAATTTCATTCCAATCCGTTCGATGGTTTTAGAGAAATCGTGATTTTGTAATTTTACCCCTCCTAAACCCCCCTAAAATTTATAATTTCTTAAACCCGTTCTTAGCGAGCATCTATGGCCCTAGAGGAAGCTACATACCAAATTTCATTCCAATCCGTTCAGTAGGTTTTGAGAAATCGTGATTTAGTAACTTTAACCCCGCAAACCCCCCCTCCCCTAAAATTTCGAATTTTCGGAAACACTTTCTTAGTGCGCGTCTAGAGCCTATAAAGAGTATTAGTGCCAAATTTCATGTTTGTAGGCCTCGTGGTTTTGGAAAAACTGTGATGAGTCAACGAGTCAATGAGTCAATGGTATTTGGCTTTTATAAGTAGGCTATAGATATAACGTTTATAAGTAACAGAACATCCTTGTGAGCGTACTGGATAGGAGTGTAAAAAAATAAATGAACTTCAGTAACTCGATATTGGTCTATTTAGACTTCGGTATCTTGAACCTCAAGTTCGATAACTCGAATGTATTTGATTCCACCCGAGATTAAACCGTAAAAATCCACATTTATAAATTTACAAATTACGAATTTTCTACACTAGTGATACAGATCTAAATAAAAAAAAAGATCTAGACATTGATAAATAAGTCAACTGACGTGAGTTGAGTGAATTTCCAAAATTAAGTTTATATGTTTCACCTCCGACTCCAATTCCGTGTCAGGCGCTGCTTCGTTCCCCACGCAGCGGAAAACTGTCTTCGTGAATTTGCACCTTGACCTAGTGGCCTAGAATTTTGGACTGCTTTACTTAGCCCACAGAAAACAAACTCAAAACTCCTAGTGGATTTGATCTATGTACTTTATAGTATTTTACGTTTTGATCGATTTTGGGTGAACTACATGAGCTATAAAGGTCGTGTTAAAAAAACAAAATGTGCAGAATAATCTCCAATATTTATTTTTTTTTACATAAAACGTAAAAAAGATTCATCCTGGTGGGAAATCCATCAAAAACTAATTATTTAAGCTCAATGTAAGACTAACTTTATACAAAAATTACAGTAGACCAAAAATCTAAAGAAATAGCGGATAGCTCGAAAACAAAGCATTTACGGACCTATATTTATTAAAAATGTTTTTTTCATATTTAATCATTTACAATTTGTTCCATAATATTGACTCACACTATATCATATTTGTAATTACAGTTACCGGTTGAATGCTGGCACTTTTTAATAACCTGACTAAAAACATCAGTACCCGGTATATCTCTGTTTATCACGTTCACTACTAAGAACGCACATGTAAGCTTGAGAACACTATGAGAAGCGGCCGACGCACGTTGAATTACGTGCTTCACACGCCAACTCCCATATTGGGAGAATTTTCAATACACAGCGCATTGCGTGCTTCGCACGCCAACCCCCGTATTGGTAGTACTTTCAATACACAGAGCATTGCTAGCTTCGCACGCCAATTTTAGGTCTATGTGCTTTAGACGCACATGTGCGTCCGCTTTAAAATATTAGTGATTATTACGTAGAAAGGTTCAAAAATAAAATAATTTCTAGTCATTTAGACTATAAATATAAAAAATAAAAGTCAGCTCCTAGTATAGGAAATACGAAATTTGCGCAGCAATGAACGTGTTAAGGGTGAAGTAAACATCCACTAGTTCGTTTGAAGGATGAGTCACATTAGAAAGCGGTGTAGGAAAATGTTTTTTTCCTAAACTTGCGCCCTTTCCCCACACCCCCAGCCCATCGCGCCAGGGGAAGCCAAGTGCCAGGATTCACACCGATATCTGTACACTGCAAAACGTGTTTTGGGGACCATGATCGGTTCTCATTGACTACTCCCATAGGACTCACAATAAGAGGCACTACAATACATCATTGTTCTTATGGAAATTGCTAATTCATGCAGGTTGCTTTACCTAAACCGAACCTAACAACATTTAAAAAGAGAATATGCTAATTAATTCTTAAATATTTTAATTTAGGGGTCTGCTGTAGTGGCGGTCATCTTGGATTTTTATCCCATAAGAGCAATGTTAAATTTCAAACCATTTATTTCATTTACTTTTTATCATAAAATTGTTTGCAAGGTCACATTTTAAGCACAGTGACAATACGCACCCGTCTTGCAATTTACATTTTTTTAAAATGCTTTTTATTTGTTATGTAATTGACATTTTGTAAGTACAAAGTTTGAATTTTTTTCCTAACACAAAAAAAAAAATAATAAAAAATATATATATATAAATAAATAAATAATAAATAATATTAATTAAAAAAATTTGCAAGCCGGATCCGAAATTTTATAAAGAATATTCAGGTTTTTTTTTTCAACACTCAATTACAAATGACAGACATAAAATTGTTTGAAATGAGGCAATGTCAAAGCGTTCAGCTCCAAGAAATTTCACTGTTTAGATAGGGATATAGTGAGAAGCGGTTGCGTTTCCGGTTGCTTTCTCGTTTACTGGAGCAGACCCTTAATGGGAGAAAATTGAATGCACAACATAAGCAGTGTGTCCACATAAGCATATTACGCAATGGGAGTTCCGTTGAGCGTCTCACTGCCACAGTAACACAACAGCTGACGAGTAAGGATGCATACATAATGTATTTAGGATAGACACATCCCCCGAGGAAGTCTAGAAACCACAAGTCCTGGTTGTGGTCTTTTCACAGTCCCTTGTGACGTCACACATACTTAGACGATGGACATACCTCTGACATATTTCTCATAAAGCTATAAAGTAGATGTGAACAAATTATAAATGTATCTACTAACATAAGTTGGTCTTTAGACCTTGATACTAACGAACTGTTAAAACAGGGTAAAATTGTTTGACAAACGCGGTAAATCGACTTAGCTTGGTAAATACACTTATTAGCGAATTTCCATAGGAAAAATGAGCTATTGCAGTGGCCCTTATGGTAAGAAACAAGGTCGGGAGTAGCAAATGAGCATCGATTATGGTCCCCAGAACACGTTTTGGGGTGACATTAAAAATCATATATATATCTTCTATATATATATATAAGCGAAATACCACTCACTCACTCACTCATCACGATTTCTCAAAAACTACCGAACGGATTGAAATGAAATTTGGTATGTAGCTTTCTCTAGGGTCATAAGTGTTCACTAAGAAAGCGTTTTAAAAAATTCAAAATTTTAGATTGGTTTGGGGGGATCAAAGTTATTAAATAACGATTTCTTTAAAACTACCGAACGGATTGGAATGAAATTTGGTATGTACCTTCCTCTAGGGCCATAGGTGCTCACTAAGAAAGGGTATGAAAATTTTCGAAATTTTAGGAGGGGTTTGGGGGGGATCAAAGTTACTAAAATAATAATTTCAGATATGTTATTATTATGACAATAGTGCTTTTATTATTTAAGATCTAAATATATAAAAGCCAAATACCACTGACTGACTGAACACTTAAAAAGAATAAAATTACGTTAAGAAGACTGAAAATACCAACCACCACTGGCAACGCCGTACGCGTCAGCTAGTATATATATATATATATGTGTGTGAGTGTGTGTGTGTGTGTGTGTGTGTTCGCACTCTAGCGGCCGCATTTTAAGTCCGATTTGGTCCAAATTTGGTACGCATGTTGGTTGTCTATGTCGCTCGAACGAGTTCGTTTGCCAAAAAAATCCAACAACCGGAAGCACATTATTTTTTTAACCTTAAGTAACTATTTTTTTAGACTTTTCCTACAAGAATAAATGTTTTTTTAGAGTTTTTCTAAAAATATAAATGTAGGTTGTTATTCTGCACATTTTGTTTTTTACGCGACCTTATAGCTTGCTTGGTTCTCCCAAAATCGATCAAAATGTAAAATGCCATAAAAGTGGTGGATTCTACTGTGGGGTTGGCGTGCGAAGCACGCAATGCATTGTCTATTAAAGATACTCCCAATACGGGGGTTGGCGTGTGAATCATTTTGCAGCTATTTAGCACCGTTGTGAATAGACCTATTTCCCAAATTGTTGGTTGAAACCCTAAAACATAAGCCTATAAACTTTATTTTGGAAATTTGCCCAAATCACGTCAGCGGTTCAGCTGCGTGGTCGGACTATTTATTTATTCAATATTAATTTTCTTGACAAATATTATTTGTATAAAATAGGCCAGTTACACAAATTTTAACATATTGAAAGAATACAAAAAGTACAATTAAACAACAAGTATCTTCAAAAGTAGACAAAACAAACAATAAATAACATAAATACACAAAATTCAAAATATACAAAACTGTAAGAATACGTTTCAGTACGGCCAGGATAAAACATATTTAAAAAAAGAGATCACATCTATCATGAAATAGTACGATCATGATGCACAAACTCATCCACCGAGTAAATTTGTTTTTTAAAAGCCCTGTAGTTTGGTGAATTTCGAACGCTTTTAGGAAGCTTACTCATGAACTTTGCACCAAATTGTGAGGAAAGTTTTCTGTATAAATTTTACCTGTGCTTCCTGGAAGCTTGCCTGCTGCTGTAGTTGTGGATACCCATATTTTTGGACATGATCACAATGGAATTTAAAACAAACGGTACCAGAAACTGGCGCATACTTTCTCACAAACATAATTAAATTACTAAACAGATTCACTGTGACTTCATAATAGGAGAGGTGATATTAAAGTAGGAGATTAACAGCTAATAAATATTATTATTATTACCTAGAGAGAAAACTATTCGATCGATTTCGAACAAATTTGCACCAAATTAGGCCGTCAAAAAATCCAACAACCGAAAGCACGTTTTTTGATTGGAAGTAACAAACTTTTGAAATATTTCCTACGAGAGTTAAACTTTTTTTAGTGTTACGTAGGATATTATTCTGCACATTTTGTTTTTTTACGCGACCTTACAGATCGCTTGGTTCCCTCAAAATTGATCAAAACGTAAAATACCATAAAAGTACCCGGTCCAAATCCACGAGGCGGATTTTACCGTAAGGGCATCTTCTGATCAGGGGACGACGGCCGAGTTTGTACGCTGCGAGCGAAGCGAAACTTAAAACCCGAGGCCGCAAGGTCAAGGTACAAACTCGCAAAGCCGCGAGTGGAGCGCGAGAGTCAAAGCTGGAGGCTTAGGTGAAAACAAATTCTTCTAATATATTTCGTACCCACAGGCAGCTGTTCGGCACCGTCGTGAGAAGACCAATTCCCCAAATTGTTGGTAGAAACAATAAAACATAAGTCTATAAACTTAATTTTGGAAATTTCCTTAAGTCACGTCAGCGGTTCAGCTGTGAGGTCGAAATATTTAATTTTGCTTTTGTCTTTTACATAAAATGCGAATCGGTAGACCAGCCCAGGCTTGCTACATAGACACATGAAGGGCTCGAGCGCATCTGTTCAATTCATTAATCCCCTACGTTTATTATGCATTAAAATTCCATTGTATTCAGCTATAATCTGGCGCGGTTATAACGTTTTATTGCTATAGTAAAATTCGTCTGAATTTCCTGTTTAAAACAACATTGAGGACTGGCTATAAACTCTTGTATGTTTCTGTTTATTACTGAAATCTATGTTTATGTTTTGTTAACGGTGCTATTCAATCATTAGTAGTCAGGCGCGTTGTAAGAGTTTTAGAAATGGTTACAACGTGTCGCCATGGTGATGTTACTAACAGAGTGTTCTAATTTTAAATTACAGTGTGTTTCAAAAGTATTACCAATACTTTAAATACTGTATCTGCACCAAGACAATTAATTAAATTGTTCGAAATTTCCTAGTTTTTAACATGGACGCCATTTTGTTTTCACATTCGATTCATCATATCTGAAAAACGAATCGATATACTGAGTGAAGGCTGAGCCATATACAAATATTAAAATTTGTACAACCACACAATTCGAAACAGCGATCGTTAAAAAGTGTGATACTGAGGATATCGAAGACCCTTAATTTACAAACAAAGCACGAATAACAAAATGTAATTGTCCAAAAAGCTTAACAAAATTCACAGGCAGATTAATTAGGTACACATCAGAAATACATCATTTATAAAAAAATACTATTTAAAAATAACAAACTTTTTGGAAGATTACCTAACTATGCTGAGGGAATTTTTAACTGGTAAATGTATACACTTAGGATTATACAACTGTTGGCTTGTTTCTTAAAACTTTGTATTTATATACATTATTATATATCAAAATAAAGATAACAATATCATCTTCTAATTGCTTTTAGTTTCATATTGATATAGCAACTGATTTAGAAGTTATTAATCTATATATATAAAAGCGAAATACCACTCACTCACTCATCACGATTTCTCAAAAACTACTGAACGGATTGAAATTAAATTTGGTATGTAGCTTCCTCCAGGGCCATAGGTGCTTACTAAGAAAGGGTTTGAAAAAATCTAAATTTTAGGGCGGTTTGGGGGGGATCAAAGTTATTAAATCACGATTTCTTCAAAACTACCGAACGGATTGGAATTAAATTTGGTATGTAGCTTCCTCTAGACCCATAAGTGTTCACTAAAAAAGGGTTTTAAAAAATTGGAAATTTTAGGGGGGTTTGGGGGTAAAAATTACTAAATCACGATTTCTCCAAAATTACTGAACAGATTGGAATTAAATTTGGTATGTAGATTCCTCTAGGGCCATAAGTGTTCACTAAAAAAGGGTTTGAAAAAATTGGAAATTTTAGGGGGGTTTGGGGGGTAAACATTACTAAATCACGATTTCTCCAAAATTACGGAACAGATTGGAATGAAATTTGGTATGTAGCTTCCTCTAGGACAAAAGGTGCTCACTAAGAAAGGGTATGAAAAATTTCTAAATTTTAGGAGGGTTTTGGGGTATCAAAGTTACTAAAATCATAATTTCAGATCTTTTATTATAATGACAATAGTGCTTTTATTATTTAAGATCTATATATATAAAAGCCAAATACCACTCACTGACTGAACACTTAAAAAGAATACCAACCACCACGGGCAACGCCGTACGGGTCAGCTAGTATTATAATGAATAATCGAATATTTTTTAACGAAGTTGTACGAATGTTTCCAAAGTTAAGCGAATGGGTATCTCTTCTTTAAATTTGCATAAAAGAATATATTCATGATAAAAAGGTTGCATTTATATTCATTTTATGACCTCAAAGCAAATCTTATAACGTATTATAGCCTACATTGGTTATATTAACTCCCATTTAAAAATAATCAATTTCACAATGCATTATATTCGTATTGTTGAAGTATTTCAGATGATGGGTGAAATCAGCTTTTATTGTTATTCACGTACGAACGGACGTACAGTCGATTTTATACGGGATGATAAAGTAAATCAATCGGTCACGCAGCTGAACAGCTGACGAGAGTTGAGCGAATTTCCAAAATTAAGTTGATTTGTTTTAGCATTTCAACCTACTATTTGGGAAATTGGTCTACTCACGAAGGAGCTAACTGGCAGTCTGCGTGTACGAAATATATTAGTAGAATTTGTTTGCTCCTAAGCCTTCAGCGCCGACTCACTCGCTCCTTCCGCTCGCAGTGGAAAAGCTCGCTTTACGGCATTGCGGCGACGGATTTGAAGCAAAGATCCCCAAGTAGATTTGAAACGGGTACTTTTATGCTATTTTACGTTTTGATCGACTTTGAGGGAATCAGACGGTCTATAAGTTCGCGTAAAAAACAAAATTTGCAGAATAATCTCCTATATTTAATTTGTTTAGATAAACCCCCAAAAAGTTTCAACAAACCCCCTAGCACGAAAAATATCAACAAAATGTTACTCGCGGTTAAAAAAATGTAATTGTATGCTTAAGACCATTCGGGAGAAGTATAAACGTTTTAATTACGGTAACACAACTTAGAAATGAGGAAGCACATTGTTTATTTTTTAACACAACTTATAAAATGAGGAAGCACAATGTCCATTTCAGAGGTATTACTAGTTAAGCTATACATTGTATTAACATTAACAGACTAAGCCTATGACGTAGGACAATCTGTCACACTTATATACCCAACTCAAATATACTAAATTAGCAATGCGATTGTGGTCTAACCGGCTAAGGCGATAGTCTATGGTGATGGACTCTGCTGGTTCGAATTTTGGCAAGGCCAAAACTTTTTTCTAACAGATGGAATAGAGCGTCTCACTTTAGAGCGTTTCACATTAGGAGCGTTTCACATTGGGAGCGTTTCACATTGGGAGCGTTTCACATTATGAGCGTTTCACATTAGGAGCGTTTCACTTTAGGAGCGTTTCACATTGGGAGCGTTTCACATTGGGAGCGTTTCACTTTAGGAGCGTTTCACATTAGGAGCGTTTCACATT
>JAGFPH010001213.1:150362-160494 GCA_018207615.1 Philaenus spumarius | reverse complement strand
ATTAGGAGCGTTTCACTTTAGGAGCGTTTCACATTAGGAGCGTTTCAGTTTAGGAGCATGCACAATAGGAGTGTTTCACAAAATGCATAGTAAAAAGCGTGACGGTAAAATCCGATATACTATAACTATATACTCTGCTATACAAACATGTATACACTTTTTTTTTAATTGTGATGCGCCTATAGAAGTTTACACTTCAAAAACGTTCTTTGTTGGATTTTGTTGGCTAAAGAACTCGTCCGAGCTACTTAAATACAACCGTTAGAGCAGGGATCTTCAGGTCTACACTTTAAAACCCTAACCTAAAAGCTAGAAATACAAAAATAATTCCTTAAAATTTTGATATCAGCTGTTAATGGAAATATTGGAGCAAACAGCTATATTATCTGTTATTTTATTCAATTGGTTGCTATGGTAATAAATATAAATGCATGTGTTAGTTCATCAGTCTAGGCCTAACCTAAGATTTTTCCGACTAAATTTACAAATATTGAAATATAAAATGTTTTCATCAAAATTAATTCCAGCCCATGTTACTCAGGGATAGTGTACCTTTTTATTAGTAAAACTATTTTTTCAATCGGTTCAGTAGTTTCAGAGATTATCCCCTATATACAAACAAACAAATTTGACCTCTTTATAATATTAGTATAGATTCAATGTCATCCATTTGAATTGCATTCGTTTTATTGGAGGCATTCTATACTTTAGGTTAAGCAATTCTTAGTCCCCGATCATCTTCACACATACATACAACCGCATTATTCTACTTCATAATATTACTACTGTATTTACAACTGCCCTCCTCTACAACACACAACTTGTTCAATTTTGTTTCATAGCGTGACCTTTACCCTTTACAACACAACGTGGAAGCCGTGCACATTTCCCTTATGAATATTTAAACATCAAAATGTTTGAACACTTTAGGTACAGCTACAGCGGTGGAGTTAACAATATGGCCGGCTAACTAAACACGCAGTCTTTTGTACGCGTTTTACCGTCCACACAGATTGAATAATGTTTGTATTGGCCAAACAGTAGAGTTGAAATCTACGTGGCTGCTCTGTGTAGACCCACTCAGCTATTCTAAGTGAACGTAACGAATCGATCACGCCCTAATGTAGGTTTCGCTAATTGAGTTGTCATCTTCAGGGGGTTTACATCTCTATATATAAAAATTAATGTTTCTTTGTTCTTTACAGACTCAAAAACTATTCGATTAATGTCACTAATAATTTCAAAGTTTATCCATACTTTATATTTAGTCAAGGAGTGTTTATAAGTTACCATTACTACAGTTTAAGGGGTTGAAATGGTGGCTAACTTCCTACCAACTATAAAGCTATAATTGTGTAATATTATTATTATGATGGGATATAAAATAGTATATTCCACAACTAGTGGGTAAAGTGTGATTTTTCCTGGTGCGAGTCGTATTTAAATTGCAAGTCGTAGTCGAGCAATTTAAAGAGAACGAGCATCTGAAAAGAACATTTTCCCAGAGTTCCTAACGGTACTAACTTAGCCCAAAGTATCTTTTGAAGCAATCGGAAATTTTGAGTGTCCCCTAAAAATGGGGGATTTTGAGGGCAACTCAAAATTTTTAAATGGGAAGTATGGTCATGTGATAAATCATTTTAAAGGTATATTTAAGACTAGGGAAATGACATAAAGAAAATAAAAATCGGACCACCTAAAACAAAATGGCGGCCCTAAACGTGTTAAAATAAATCGACATAAAGTTGCTAATATCTCGAAAAGGAAGAGTTTCGTGCTTGACCTAAAATATTGCTTCCAAATCGATTTCGTAAAATTTATTTTTTACAAAATTTTCTAAGATGTAGGAGTCGACTTTGGGCTAAGTTAGTATCGTTCCCCAAAGGATATTTGTTTGTTTTAACAAACACAAAAGTTAAATAGGGAGGGGGACTTTTAAGACTCCTGGTATATATATGATTTTTAATGAGGAAGCACAATGTCCATTTTAGAGGTATTATCAAGCAAACTATTTAGTCTGCTATATACCAGGTGTCTTAAAAGTCCCACTCCCCCCCCCCTTTAAATTTGTTTTTGTTAAAACAAACAAATATCCTTTGGGGAACGATACTAACTTAGCCTAAAGTATCTTTTGAAGCAATCGGAAATTTTGAGTGTCCCCTAAAAATGGGTGATTTTGGGGGCAACTCAAAATTTTAAAATGGGAAGTATGGTCATGTGATACCTCATTTGAAAGGTATAAGAATAGGAAAATGACACAAAGAAAATAAAAATCCGACCACGCAAAACAAAATGGCGGCCCTAAACATGTTGAAATAAATCGACATAAAGTTGCTAATATCTCGAAAAGGAAGAGTTTTTAGAAAAAATTTCAAGAGACAAAAAATATTTATTTCGAAGTGCTTGACCTAAAAATTTGCTTCCAAATCGATTTCGTAAATTTTATTTTTTACAAAAAGTTTTAAGATGGAGGAGTAAAAAAAATTTACGAAATCGATTTGGAAGCAATTTTTTTAGGTCAAGCACTTTGAAATAAACATTTTTTTTCTATTTTACCAAAAATGCCTGTCATATTATTTTTGAGAAAAAACGTTTCAGCAGTGTTACTTTTAAACAGACAAATATTAATGTATTGTGTTGATTACTGCTGTGTGTTAAAGTAAGCATCACTGGCTATTATCTCATTCAATACGTGCTACGTTTTAAAATTGAACTACATTGCTTCCAAATCGATTTCGTACATTTTTTTTTAATTTTTAAGATGTAGAAGTCGACTTAAAGTTTACGACGATTTTTAGAGGACACTCAAAATTTCCGATTGCTTCAAAAGATACTTTGGGCTAAGTTAGTATCGTTCCCCAAAGGATATTTGTTTGTTTTAACAAACACAAAAGTTAAAGAGGGGGAGTGGGACTTTTAAGACACCTTGTATATTATACACAAGCTGGTGACGGAAAAATGCGTGACATTAAAATCCGATTCACCGCCCGCAATTTTTAGACAAGGTGAGCCTATAGAAGTTTACACTTCAAAAAGAAATAACAAAAAAAAATAATAAACTATTTACCAACGTCTATGTACTTATTAAAAGATATTATCCGTTGCCTACATTAAAGTACAAACAATATTTCATCTCAAACAAAACTGTTAACAAAAGAAGTGAATAATTACCAAGTGGAATGTGCGCATGCGTTAAACCATTGTCTCTGCAGCGTATATTATTCTGCAAGTGCAGTTTGCGCATGCGTGCGACCATTGTCTCAGCTTGGTTATTGTTAAGAGGAGCTGGGATAAACGAAAACAATGTTTTTCAATTACAGAACAAAAGTCAAGTTTAGCGGTGTACTGGTAGGAAGAAAAACAACGATTTGATAATAATTTCACTCCCAATAAGAACGACAGTAGCACAAAAAATAAAAGCTTAGGGGAGCAATACTTGGTGTACCAGACAGCCAGTCTTAGATGTATTGTACCTAAAAACGTGTGAGCTAGAAATAATAAATAAATGGCAACCCCACTGTTTTAATTCGGTACCCCAAAAGATTTTTTAATGTTGGTAATAGTGTTCAATACGCCAACACCCGTAATGGGAAAATTTTCAATATACAGTGCATTGCATGCTTCACACGCCAACCTCCGTATTAGGAGTATTTTCAATACACAATGCATTACGTTCTTCGCACGCCAACCTACGTATTAAAGGTATTTTAAATAATCAATGCATTGCATATTCCCACGCCAACTCAAGTATGTAACCCCAACTGTGACTTCATAATTGTATTAAAGTAGGAAAGGGGATAGTACATTAAAGTATTAGAGTAACTAATAAATATTATTATTATTATTAGCTAAATAATTCGATCTATTTCGAACAAATTTGCACCAAACATGTCAATTAGGCCTGTATAGATGCACGAAAAAAGGTCTTGAAAAACAACCTCCTTTTTGCCCAAAAAACCCCATAAAAATGAGTTATTATTATTATTATTACCTAAAGATGAATTTTTTTTTCGATATGGTAGGGTACATTAAGGGCTACAAATAAGATAAATTTTATCAAAATCGTTAGAGCCGTTTTTTTTATAACAAAATAATGACTGATTTTTGGGGGTTTTTTTGCCCAAAAAGAGGGTTCTTTTACAGAGATTTTCAAAACCTTTTTTCGTGCATCTATACAGGTCTAACTGACATGTTTGGTGCAAATTTGTTCGAAATCGGTGGAAAAGTTTTCTCTCCAGCTTTGTATACATACAGACAAACATTTTGTAAAAAACACTTTTTTAGACTCAAAAAACGGATATTTTCACAAAAATCTCAACATCGATTTGTTTGCGATCACTACACTTTCTCTACACTATAGTACAGTGAGAAAATAAAAATAAACAGAACGTAAACATCAAAACAGAAACTCTAAAAGTTAACAACACAAATTTACAACTAATTAATAAAAAAAAACGAGATAAGTAAGCAATTAAAAAACGGAAACAATTCATCGGTACACATTATTTAACATTTTTACATTCTTATTATTATAATTGTACGCTTAGCACGTTCGCTACCACCATACTAAGATTGTTTAGTAGGTACGCATAGACTAGCGTCGCATATATGAGACGGCCGGGGTTTCTATCCACAGACTGCTGCCGCAAATGTGCGACGCCTGGTTTCATTGAAATAGACTGACGTCACATATTCATAGCAGTGTTATGTTGTTAATTAACTGCTAATAAAGACTGGATTTATTGGTATCAGTATGTAAGAAGGTCTGCCGCTCATATGCGGTGCTTGGTCTTGAACATTCTTGACGATTTTGAACGTGGGAACGCGAAGTCGTCAAGTTTTCATGAAAATTAAACCCTTTCTCTCGCCACAGATCTTGGTTGTTTTCCCGCCTTTTTGATCGTGGGAATTCGAAGACGTGAAACTCTCATGAATCTTTCTCCCTCCCCCTTTCTCACGCCACATATGTTGGTTGTTTTCCCGCTTTTTTATATGTCACTACGTATGTGCGACGCTTGGTCTATAAAAAAAAACATACTATTGACTGATATGTGAGACTCAAAAACACTGAAAACAGTAAAAAAAAAACACACACACAGAACGAGGTATTGCTCGACACACCGTTTAGGTTATTAAAAAGTATATTCACTCATTTGAACAAAATCATACGCATGGTCTGTGGCGAATGGCACAACTGTTTTCCCAGTCTGTGTATTGCTTAATAGTGTCGCGATAGTCTGTGGCCATATATGCGACGCTCGGTAGGGAACGTGATAGTACTAACTCTGCTTCTTTCTAAACTTTTAAAACAATATCTGATAAATTGGTTGAAACGTTACAGAGCGGGGGACACATTGGAAACGCATTTGAAGATTTGTATCTCGATTCTGAGCTGTCAAAACAAAACAGTATCAATAGAATAACTGTAGCAACAGTTCAACTTTTCAATACTGGAAGGTTGGTATTGATTCCAACGGTTACTTACCTTATCCCAGTTAAGACATTTGTCTAGAACACGTTGTATCCGTAGTGTTATATTTGTTTGATTGATTCCAAGACATACTCAATAAAGCTTGGATTTCAAATAAATCAAACAAAACAATACTATCTAAGAATATAGAGTCAATATAGATAGGAAGATAGACAGAAAAGACTTTATTTTGGGCGAAGTTAGGACTATATGGTCCTCTCTTACACGTAACACATAATAATTATACAATTACTAGCTGGCCCGACCCGGCTTTGCACGGATAGACAAATCAAAGTTAAATGTATATTAACAAAAAATATATTATATCAATAAATATATTACACTATGTATTTCTTATGGGGATTTTTAGTAACTTTGACACCCCCAAACCTCCCCTAAAATTTCGATTTTTTTTAAAACTCTTCCTTAGCGAGCACCTAGGGCCCTAGAAGAAGCTACATGATAAATTTCATTTCAATCCGTTCGGTGCTTCTTTTTAATAACTTTGACCCCCCAAACTCCCCTAAAATTTCGAATTTTTAAAACCCTTTCTTAGCGAGTACCTAGGGCCCTAGAGGAAGCTACATACCAAATTTCATTCCAATCCGTTCGGTAGGTTTTGAAAAAATCGTGATTTTGTAACTTTGACCCCCCAAAACCTCCCCTAAAATTTCGAATTTTCGGAAACCCTTTCTTAGTGCGCATCTAGAGTCTATATAGAGTATTAGTGCCAAATTTCATGTTTGTAGGCCTCGTGGTTTTGGAGAAACTGTCATGAGTCAATGAGTCAATGGTATTTGGCTTTTATAAGTATAGACAATTTGACATTAAACATATTTTACATAGTTAACTTAAGCCTAAAACAAAACATAAATGCACAATAAAGGCAAAGAAAAATCTTTATAAAATCACAAGAATTAAAAAAAAAAATCCTAAGCTATTATTAAACCTTACAAAATAAAATAGCCTAATTTTAAACATATTTATTGAAGTAAAAAAATAAAATAAACTACTTATAACAACATTCACGCTCACATACATTTATCATAAAATTTAACTAAATGAAACAAATTCCCTTTCCTACACACCCCGAGCAAATATATCAGTCCACGTCCATACTATCATAGATCATGAATAATAAAATAGATCATGCATACATATGGGGTCTCTGTGCCGAAAAAAAGGTTGTCGCGAAAATAGTGCTTGATCGCGCCGCGAGGTAGCGCTAGGGAGAAATCATTGGTAGCATTGGTGTTTCACACAGCTTCCGTCGTTTCCCCAATAGATAGCACCACTATAGTCGAATTTCCTGTGGAAGAAATATTGCATTGGATCGGAGTTCTATTAGGTTATCCAAATACAATGATACTATTCATGAAATAAAGTTTCAATGATTTTGAAATGTGAGCACGGCTATCAATAGTTTTAAGGGAATCTGGTAGCGAATTCCACAAGCGACATGCCGTTACTGTAAAAGATTTGTTATATTTTACAGTTCTGTGCTAGGGAATGATTAGCATTGTCGACACCTTTCTTGTACTTTTTGTACTTATATCCGAGGCAAAAACAAACTTATTTTCCAAGTAAGTCGGCACTCTAGTTTGAAGGACAGAATGCAATGTAGTTAAAATATGAAAAGATCTAAATGCATCAAGTTTTAAAAGATATAATTGTTTATAATATGGACTAACATGATCATCACGTTTTAAATAGAAAATAAATCGAATACAATAATTTTGAGCGCGACGGAGTTTATTAGCCAATTCCACAGTCATGTCACCGACTACAGTGTCACTGTAGTAAAAGTATGGCATGATTAATGATTTTACTAAGAGCACTGTAATATTAAATGGCAAGAAATCTTTATTTTTTTTTTAAAGCGTGAATCCCAGCAAAAACTTTATTGCATTTCTCAGTTACACATTCAGTCCAGTTTAATCTGTCATTGATTGTCAGGCCTAGATTTTTAACGCTGCTGCGATATTCTAATAATTCACCTCCAATGTATTACTTATTGGAATATACAGTGTGTTTCAAAATGAATATCGGGGTTTTCAATCTTTGTAGTATTTATTTCATTTAACTTACAATTATAAATAAATCGACTACGCTGATGAACAGCTGACGTGAGTTGAGCGAATTTCCAAAATTAAGTTTATATGTTTTAGGGTTTCAACCAACTACTTGGGGAATTAGTCTTCTCATGGAAACGTTGAATAGCTGCCTCCGTGTAAGAAATACATAAGTAGAATTAGTTTGCACCCCTTCAACCCCATTTTATGATTTAAGATTAATTTTGTTTGGTAACAAGTCACGGTTGTTTAACTAACAATAACTTACCTTGTAACTCCGCCACGTGACTTCTTTCTTCGTTTTCCTAACACGATTCAAAGCTTATGCTCCATCCTCAGAGTATTTCACTCAATAAGGGTTCGTCAATACATTAAAATTTAAAGACACAGACGCACATAAAACATTTACACAAACACATAAAACAACGCGACACACATTGTGGGCACTGTTTCAATGCCGTCGGACGACTAACGTATCATGTTTATAGCTTTGCAGTATTTCTATATTGTTTAAGGCATCGGCTACGATACAAGCGGTGAGCGGTGGGCGGTGGGCGGCGAGCGTTACTAGCAAATTGCCTGAGCGGCGGACGTGGCTACGATACAAGCGGCAACATTATCACAGTCAACGAGATGACGTCACACGAGGAGCTAGTGCTGACGGAAATACTTAGTGAGAGATCAGTATTTATAGGAAAATCACAATATAGGACTACTATATCTTTAACCGTAGACTTAAGTGATATTTACTTTTGTCAAGAAATTCAGGTGTAAGCCTGGTAGAGAGTATTTAAAAAATATATACTTCCTGTGAAAATAGCAATGTTAATCAGTCCCACAACAGAAAGTTTAAATCCTTTATGAGGTTTAAAAAATAAATAAACTCTTGAACATAATGCCAAATTCCAAAATTATAACTGCGCAATTTAGAACCTTTTTTGTGTACAGTCGGATTTTCTTGAAATTTGGATTTTAACATAAATTTAGATATGACAAGGGGAGGGAGTAATTTTAAAATATATGCTTCCTGTGAAAATAACAATGGTAAGTAGCCCCATAAAAGAAAGTTTTAATCCATTGGTGTTGTTTAATCCATAATTCATGGTGTTTAAAGAATAAATAAATCCTTGAACGGATTACAGAATTCCGAAAGTATACTCACAAAAATTAGCATATTTTTTGTTTACCGTCGGATTTTCTTAAAATTTGGACTTTAACATAAATTCAGGTATAACCCGGGGAGGGAGTAATTTTAAAATATATGCTTCCTGTGAACATAACAATGGTAAGTAGTCCCATAACAGAAAGTTTTAATCCATTGGTGTTGTTTATTTCATAATTCATGGTTTTTAAAGAATAAATAAATCCTTGAACGAAATACAAAATTCCGAAAGTATACTCGCAAAAATTAGCATCTTTTTTGTTTACCGTCGGATTTTCTTGAAATTTTGTATATAAGTGGTCGTTAGTATGCCATGAACGTATACGTATCAAAAATATTTAATTTTGTATTTTTAACAATTGTCATATGTTCGTTGAAAGTAAAGAAACCCATGAGCGTCGGGCGGCAGTCGACAAATTATCTAACTGATTTGATCATGAGCGGCGAGCGTTAGCCAACGCACATCCGCCGCTTGTATCGTAGCCAGCCAACCGTGTTTAACAAGGAAACTCCATCAGTTAGATAATTTTCATGCGCCGCTTGCACCTGCTACTGCCGCCCGCCGCCCACCGCTCACCGCTTACCGCTCGTATCGTAGCCGAGGCTTAAGATCGGTAACATGAATCTTGATAGCCGTGTCATATTGTATTCGAAGAAAATCACATTTGGTCATTCAACAATAAGTCCTTATTGTCTTTAAAGACTTTATCAATTTCATATTCTTCGATGGCATCCATATATTTTCCTTTTCTGCAAATATGTAACGGTTCCAAATTATTCTCAAAATCTGTATACGAATGGTCTTCATCAACAAGGTGGCGTGCATAATGTGATCTAATGTCATTAATGTTCTTTTTTGGCAGATGTTCTTTAAAGCTTTGAAAAAATGTTCATCCTGCCTGACCTAGACTTTTTTACAATTAATTGTCACAGTTTAATTTATAAATACCGGTATTTTGTTCTAAAGGTAAGTCCCGTTTTTGACTAAGTATTTTTTTAATATTATTAGTTCAAAATGTAATAGTGATATTGAGTTTTTTTAAAGTATTGGATATGTTGGGTAAAATGTTTCCTTCTTCACATGATATAAAGTTCATATTTTCTTTAGGTTCTAGTGGTCTTGTGGATTTCTTTTGTTTCTTGGCTAATATTTTATCGATGAAGCAGTTCTCAAATCCATTGGCCGTGACGGTGTGTTTTATAACGTTGAGTTCATCTATAGATTCCTCCTTATTTAGGGGTATTGTAACCAATCTGTGTGCCATGCTATGGCAAGCGGCTGTTTATTGAGACACCAATTGAGGAAAGAGCCATTGTTGTAGCGCACAGAGACAAGAAACAACAGTTACAGTTTGTGACGTTTTTAGATTTCCGCGCCATATATATTTTTTTTCCTTTAATAAATACAATCTTACCGACAGTACAACC
>JAGFPH010001213.1:135244-150352 GCA_018207615.1 Philaenus spumarius | reverse complement strand
ATTTAAATTTTTAAAGGTAAGTTTTGAACAGTACCAATCTATGTGGCGCAGTATTGCTTCCGTTCCCTTAATTATCTTTTAGTAAGATTGGTACAAGTTGCGTCACATAAAATAAATGCCCATAAACTTCCCGCCGGGATCAGGCACGAAAAACATTTGATTTAGGGAAGCCTCGTTGCAACTGTACCATCTCGTGGGGATTTGGCGACAGCCAGATGAGCAGATTATGAGCGTTCGCATGTCCGCTTAGGTGAAATGTCGATCCATCACTGAAAACGACACGAGCCAGAAAATCTCCATTATACTTTGTAACAACTGCAAACGATAAGAAATTATATCAAACACCACTACAGAATACCGTTGCGTGTCGGCCAATAGGATGGGCGCGCAGCGTTGCCATATCTACTAGCCTCGAACACTCCTGGTATTTACCGCTCGAGGCTTGAGCGCACAGTTTAAAGAATTATAACTGCGTTGAGTCGGACGCGTTCAGTTAGAAGCGTGGGAAGAACGTGACAACGTCGCAATAAGGCGATTGGAGCGTTCAAGGTATCGGTGTACAGAAGCCCGTCCCTCAACGGTATTCTTTCGTGGTATTTACTGTAGTTGTAAGCGTCTCCTTAAACTCTTCACACAGAAGTCATTGGAATTGCTATTCACGGCTAGCCTTCCAAACTGATTTTAAAGGTCCACTGCAGTAGCGGCCATCTTCAATTTTTATCCCGTAAGAGCAATGTTAAATTCAAAACCACTTATTTCATTTGTTTTTTATTGTAATATTGTTTGCAAGATATCATTTTAACCACAGCCACAATACGCATCCGTTTTGCGTTTCACATTTTGTTTAAATCAATTTCATCAATTTCACTCAATTACCAAGGTAGAAAATAAAAATTTAAAACCTAAATTAGCATTGGATTTATAAAATGGTTTTAAATGAGGCAATGTCAAAGCGCTTCGCTGCAAGAAATTGTACTGTTTAGATAAGGTTATAGAGTGAAGCGCTGGCGTCGCCGGTTGCTTTCTCGTTAAGTATACCATGATCATCGAGAGTTTTAAGTGAAGCACCTACCCCTACAATATTTACGGACCGGGCGGACTGTGTCACGCGCGGACCTACCGCAGGGACGAACGTTAGGGTGGGCTGGTGAAGAGAACGCTTATTTACTAAGAACTACTGTGAATCATACGCAGAGTCGCCCATCCCACACGTGATGTTCGTTTTCCTCATTGGCCCAAATCCCTAACGTCAGCCATTGTAAGGTGGTGCTTCACTTTAAACTCTCGGTGAACAAGGTATAGAGCAGACCCTTAGAGTGAGGTAAACATCCACTAATTCGTTTGAAGGATGAATCACATTAGACAACGGTATGGGAAAATGTTTTTTTCTCCACTTACACCACACCCCCGGCCCATCGCGCCAGGGCGAGGCCACGGGCCACGATTCACGGCGATATCTGTACCGACTATTTCGAGTTTCTCTTCCATTTGATGTATTATTTCTAATAGTTAAGTTAATTTTAGTAAATACTACAAAGCAATAAAACCGCGGACATTCATTTCGAAACGCCCGTATGTTAACGCCGCGGTTTCACTGTGTTTAATATGAAAGTTCAAGTTAATTGGAACAAATAATTCAAAACAACGATATCCATTTATCACGACTTGGTGTTAATAAAGCAGTGGTTTGCCCCGATGCAACGCAGCTAAACCGTCGCAACGCATTACAAAAGGACTGTATCCATTAATTATGATGGACGCGGGGTGATACCAGTATACACAAAACAGAATGGCTGACAATATACGGCGTTACCTTTATTAACATAAGCAAATTCCCGCTCAAGTAAATTCATACACAGGGTAACATAGTAAAATCCCAGAGATCTAATCTATACTTATAAAAGCCAAATACCATTGACTCATCACAGTTTTTCTAAAAAACCACGAGGCCTACAAACATGAAATTTGGCACTAATACTCTTTATATAGGCTCTAGACGCGCACTAAGAAAGGGTTTCCGAAAATTCGAAATTTTACGGAGGGTTATGGGGGGTCAAAGTTACAAAATCACGATTTCTCTAAAAACCATCCAACGGATTGGAATGAAATTTGGTATGTGTAGCTTCCCCTAGGGCCATAGGTGCTTGCTAAGAAAGTTTTTCAAAAAATTCGAAATTTTAGGGGAGGTTTGGAGCGTCAAAGTTACTACAAAAAACCATCGAACGGATTGGAATGACATTTCGTATGTAGCTTCCTCTAGGGCCCTAGGTACTCATTAAGGAAGGGTTTTAAAAAATTCTAAATTTTAGGGGGTCAATGTTACTAAAAAGAAACACCGAACGGATTGGAATGAAATTTATTATGTAGCTTAATCTAGGACCCTAGGTGCTCGCTAAGAAAGAGTTTTTCAAAAGAATCTAAATTTTAGGGGAGGTTTGGTGGGGGGAGGGTCAAAGTTACTAAAAATCCACATAAGAAATACATAGTGTAATAAATTTATTGATATAATAAATTTTTTGTTAATATACATTTAACTTTGATTTGTCTATCCGTGCAAAGCCGGGTCGGGCCAGCTAGTTGTTTTATATATCGCACTAACTGCACCACGTGTTCACGTGGTTGATAGTTAACGTATGAAGTTCAGCTACGTTTATAGTTGTGGACAGCGTAACTCTGAACCAAGAAAAAGTTAGCGTCTTCCGCCCGGTCACTAATTAGTGTCGCTTGGCTGCACTCAATGAAAACAAGTACTAAATACCAAAAATTCAGTTAAATTATTGTAAAAAAATTTTAAAACCCATTATCATATTACGTTTTGTATTTAAATTTCGATTATTTTTATACTAAATTTTATGTAAATCGGCCAATTTTGACCAACTTGTACCGCCAAACTGGTTTTTCTTTTTAAAACTAACTTTGAATGAACAGTGGAACTAAAGTACAATTCATATAAAAACATGAGCATATGGAGGGACAAAAAATACTTTTTACACGAAGCGAAGTAGTGTAAAATCCTAGGCATCAAGGTCGAGGTGCACACGCACAAACCGAGTGATTCCGCTGCGAACGGAACGAAGCAATGCAAGATCCAAGGCAGTTGGCTGAGGTGCAAACAAATTCTACCATATTCAGCGCGCCTTCGCAGACCAATTTCAGAAAGTAGTTAGTTGACACCCTAAAACATATACACATAATTTTGGAAATTCGCTCGACTCAAGTCAGCGATTCAGCTGCGTGATGATTTTCAATAGATTTGTTGTTTATAGACTACTCCAGCAAGGGTCAATTTAACTAAATTACGACTACCAATAGACCGAATACCACGTATGAAGCGGCATATTGGAAACAATCTTAATTCTATTTGCGCTTACAGCCTGTTATTAGCGAATTTCCATAGGAAAAATGAGCTACTGCAGTGGCCCTTATGGCAAGACCCAAGGTCGGTAGTAGCAAATGAGCACCGATCATGGTCCCCAGAACACGTTTTGTGGTGTCCTTAAAAATCATATATATATATATATATATAATATGTATATATGTGTTCGCACTCTAGCGGCCGCATTTTAAGTCCGATTTGGTTCAAATTTGGTACACATGTTGGTTGTCTACGTCGCTCGGACGTGTTCGTTAGCCAAAAAATCCAACAACCTGAGTCACTTTTTTTACCGGAAATGACCATTTTTTACGATTTTTCCTGAAAGAATGAACTTTTATAGAGTTTTTTCTACAAATATAAATGTAGGATGTTATTCTGCACACTTTGTTTTTTTACGCGACCTTATAGCTCGCTTGGTTCCCCCAAAATCGATCAAAACGTAAAATACCATAGAAGTACCCGGTTCAAAGCCATGTGGTGGATTCTACCGTCGGGTTGGCGTGTGAAGCACGCAATGCTCTGTGTGTTGAACATACTCCCAATACGGGGGGTTGGCGGTCGAAGCACGCGATGCTTTGTGTATTAAAGATACACCCAATATGCGGAATGGCGTGCGAACCATTTTGCAGCTATTCAGCATCGTCGTGAATAGACCTAGTTCCCAAATTATTGGTTGAAACCCTAAAACATAGGCCTATAAACTTAATTTTGGAAATTTACTCAACTCACGTCAGCGGTTCAGCTGCGTGGGCGAATTATTTTTTTAGTCCGGAAAATGCAGCTAACAGTAAAAGTAAGATAACGTCAACCAATATCTGGTGTGGTCAGGGTGGCTCAGACGTAGAACTTGGGTTCGAATCCCGGTCTTGGCCAATGTTTTTTCACTTGTAGTTAATTAAATTATGCAAAATTCATGCCATTCTCATGGGAATTAAAGGTTGGTAGAATTACGTTGGTAGTACTGCTTAATTTCTTAAAAGGTCATTCCAACAAGTGGTATTGTAAAAGTTCGAAAACGCGTCGCATCTAGTGAACGTTGGCCAAATTGTCGGACCGCAGTAATACAATTATCTCATTATCGTCGGCTGTACGCAGACATGATGCAGAGTTGAACCCTCCTATCTAGATTGCGATTTGGAAGTCGCGTTATTAAATATTTATAAACCGTGCTCGCTTCGCTCAGACAATCGTAGCAAAATAATTCCATCACGCAGCTGAACCGTTGACGTGAGTTGAGCTAATTTACAAAATTAAGTTTATTGTATATCGTTTGTTTTAAATAACTATTTGGGAAATTCGTCTTCTCACGAAGGCGCTGAATAGCTGCCACCGTATACGAAATGTATTAGTAGGATTTGTTTGCACCTTAGCCTTCTTCCCCGGCACACGCTCTGCTTCGTTCCGTTCGCAGCGGAAACACTCGTTTGCGAGTTTACACTTCGACCTTGCGCCATCGCATTAGGACTGCTTCGCTTCGCTCGTAGCGGACAAACCGTCTTTTTATGGTACTTTTATGGTATTTTACGTTTTGATCGATTTTGGGGCAACGAGCTATAAAGCCGTGTAAAAACTCCAAGCCACTTGTATACAGATATTGGCGTGAAACCTGGCACTTGGCCTCGCCCTGGCGCGATGGGCCGGGGGTGTGGGGAAAGGGCGTAAGTGGAGAAAAAAAAATCCCACACCGCTTCCTAATGTGACTCATCCTTCGAACGAACTAGTGGATGTTTACCTCACCCTTCACACGTTCACTGCTACGCAAATTTCGAATAGGAAATATCCTATGCTAGGAGGTGACCTTTTATTTTTTATATTTATAGCTTAAATGAGTAGAAATTACTTTATTTTTTATTTTTGAACGTTTCTACGTAATAATCACTAATATTTCAAAGCGGACGCACATGTGCGCCTATAGAACATAGGCAAAAATTGGCGTGCGAAGCACGCAATGCTCTGTGTATTGAAATTACCCCCAATACGGGGGTTGGCGTGCGAAGCACGCAATGCACCGTGTATTGAAAATATTCCCAATACGGGTGAGGGCGTGCTAAGCACGTAATGCACCGTGTATTGAAATGACTCCCAATACAGGGGTTGACGTGCGTAGCACGCAATGCACCGAGTATTGAAAATGTTCCTAATGCGGGGGTTGGCGTGCAATGCACTATGCGTCGGCCGCTTCTCATAGTGTTCAGTGTCAAGCTTACATGTGCGTCCTTAGCGGTGAACGTGTTAAACAGAGATGTACCGGTACTTATGTTTTTAGTTAGGTTAGTAGCGGTTTGCTCAAGTGCCAGCATCCGCGCCGGTATCCGTACCAAATCGGACGTAAAATGAGGCCGCTTGGATGAGAGCACACATATACATATATATATTTAATGACACCGCAAAACGTGTTCTGGGGACTATGATCGGTGATCATTGACTATTCAAAACCATTATTTCATGTTGTGCATATGTTTAGCAAATTGCAAATAGAAACGATGAGCTCTTACAAGGTAAGATCGAAGGTCGGGAGTAGTCAATGAGCACCGATCATAATCCCCAGGACACGTTTTGGGGCGTCATTAAAAGTTGTATAAATATAAGTATATGTTCGCAATCTAACGGCCGCATTTTACGTCCGGTTTGGTGCAAATTTGGTACACAAGTTGGTTTCCTAAGTTTTCTAACAACCAGAAGCACTTTTGTTGGCCGGAAGTATAGTACAACGCATTTAGAATGGCGTGCGGGCTGCGCATGCGCAGGAAAGCCCGCCTCCCACCAACTTCAGTCTCAGTCAAATAGTAAAAAAAAGTACAGTCAGTGTCAAATCTGCACAGACGTGCGTGGCTGTGTTGTACATGTGGTGTGTATAAAGCCATCGTCTATAAACTTGACTGTACGCCGCGCTGCCTAGCCTCGGTAGGGGAAATGTGTTGGGATAGGTACTAGGCCTACGTCTCTCTCGCACTACCCCTCCTTACACGCCATTCTAATTGATTCTATCTATAACATTTGTTTGAGATTATTTGTACTGGTATAAAATGTTTCATCTAAAAAATAAATATATTAAATTATTCTGCACTTTTTCTTTTATTTTTTGTTTGCACGACCTTATAACCCGTCTGTTTAAGCCAAAATCGACCAAAACGTAAAATACGCGGTTCAGACCCACGTGGGGGAGTTTTCCGTGGGGCAGCTTCTAATGCGAGGCCGACGGCCGGGGTACTAACTCGCTAGGCGAGTTTTCCGCTGCGAGAGGAACGAAAAATCAAGAGAGCCCGAGGTGAAGGCTGAGGTGCAAACAAGTTCTACAAATATATTTCGTACAGGTAGGCAGCTATTCAGCGCCTTCGTGACAAGGCCAATTTTCCAAATAATTTGTTGAAACTCTTAAACATGTAAACTTAATTTTGGAAATGCGCTCAACTCACGTCAACTGTTCATCTGCGTTGTCGAATTATTTATAATTGTAATAAATACCACAACGCCTTAAAACCAGGATATTCATTTTGAAACACCCGGTACATTGACTCTACACCCTTAGGTAGTATTGTTTTGTTTGATTTATTTGAAATCCAAGCTTTATTGAGTATGTCTTGGAATCAATCAAACAAATATAACACTACGGATACAACGTGTTCTAGACAGATGTCTTAACTGGGATAAGGTAAGTAACAGTTGGAATCAATACCTTCCAGTATTGAAAAGTTGAACTGTTGCTACAGTTATTCTATTAATATTGTTTTGTTTTGACAGCTCAGAATCGAGATACAAATCTTCAAATGTGTTTCCAATGTGTCCCCTGCTCTGTAACGTTTCAACCAAAACAGTTTAAAATAAGTAGTTGATTAGTATTTTACATCTATATATATAAAAGCGAAATACCACCCACTCACTCATCACGATTTTTCAAAAATTGAGAATTTGGTAGATTGCTTGTGAAATGAAATTTGGTGTGTTGCTTCCTCTACGGCCATAGTTGCTCACTAAGAAAGGGTTTGAAAAAATTCCAAATTCGTTTTGGGGGGGATCAAAGTTATTAAAAAAACGATTTCTATAAAACTAATGAACGGATTGGAATTAAATTTGGTATGTAGCTTCCTCTAGGGCCATAGGTGCTTACTAAGAAAGGGTTTGAAAAAATTGGAAATTTTAGGGGGGTTTGGGAGGATCAAAGTTATTAAATCACGATTTCTTCAAAACTACCGAATGGATTGGAATGGAATTTGGTACGTAGCTTCCTCTAGGGCCATAAGCGTTCACTAAAAAAGGGTTTTTAAAAAATTGGAAATATTAGGGGGTTTTGGGGGTAAAAATTACTAAATCACATTTTCTCCAAAATTACAGAACAGATTGGAATGAAATTTGGTATGTAGCTTCCTGTAGGGCCATAGGCGCTCGTTACGATAGGGTACGCAAAATTTCGAAATTTTAGGAGGGGGTTTGGGGGATCAAAGTTACTAAAATCATAATTTTAGATCTTTTATTATTATGAAAATAGTGCTTTTATTATTAAGATATATAAACTATATATGTAAGCCAAATACCACTCACTGACTGAACACTTAAAAAGAATATAATTACGTTAAAAAGACTGAAAATACCAACCACCACGGGCAACGCCGTACGGGTCAGCTAGTATAGTTATAACAGTAAGTCTGTACAAATTATAAATGTGTATCAATGTTTTATTAAAGACTTTCTATAGGAAAGATCAACGTTGGTTTCAAGATTAGACCAAATTACAAAGCCTACGAGAAAACGTGTTTAAACTTGTTTGCATGTGAATATCTACTAAGTACTTTTATTGACATCCAGTCCATTGGAGGTGCAAACCAATTCTACTAATATATTTCGAACACTCAAGACAGCTATTAAGCGCCTTCGTGAGTAGACAAATTTTCCAAATAGTCGGTTGAAACCGTAAAACATACCGGGTGTCCCACGAAGAGGTTTAAACGTTTGATTTAGTATAGCTTGCCCATTAATGCATCGATCTTTTTGAAATTTTAAACAGACCACAATAGAGGCTTTAAAAGTGTTCTGTGGAAATTTGAGCATTACAACACTTGCAGAAACAAAATGATGAAATAATTTAAAATGTATTAATTTTATCCCTCCGAAAAAAACTTTCTTTCTACGCAATGGTGTAGTGAACAGGCATAATTGTGATTGTTACAACACCAACAATCCCCATATTCTTGAAGAGACTCTACTCAAATCAAAAGGCATTACTGTTTGGGCGGCTGTGAGTGTAAACGGGGTGTTATCTTACATTTCGGACGGTACAATGTCTGCAATTAGGTATGCACAAGTTTTAAATCAACATGTCTTGCCACATTTTACGGTTCCAGAAATGATGGTCAATATTCCAACAAGATGGTGATTCACCTCGTTTCGCAAATCATGTCAAGGACTTAATAAATGGCAACCTTAATGGGCGTTGGATTAGTTGTGGAAGTAATTTTTTGGATTGGCCACCCCGATCCCCAGATTTAAATGTGTGTGATTTCTTTGTATGAGGTTATCTAAAGGAACATGTTTATTCCCACAGCTTCAACAATGATGAGGATTTAAAACACACAATTGAAGAGGAACTTCTATGGATACAGCAGGATTTCTTTTTAAAAGCGTACGAACCATTTGTTGATCGATGTTACCAGTGTATCGCTGTGGATGAATTATACAGTTTGAGTTTTTTTAAACTTTGGTTTTAAGTTTTTCACTATGCTATAACCTAGTTTTCTAATCAAAATGCCTTGATCATTAGAATGTGTCAATAAAAATATTTTATAAAATCTACAGTCATTTAATTTCATAATTTAATTTTTGTTACAAAATCAGTAAGGTATAATTTAAATTCCTATTTACAGAGGGAGAAAATTAATAAATTTTTCATTATTCCACCATTTTGTTTCTGCAAGTGCTGTACTGCTAAAATGTTCACATAACATTTCTAAAGCCTCTATTGTGAGGTGTGCAAAGTTTCAAAAAGATCTACGCGGTAATGGGCAAGCTATACGTTTAAACCTCTTCGTGGGACACTCCGTATGAACGTAATTTTGGAAATTCGCTCAAATCACGTCAGAGGGGTAGCTGCACGATCGAATTATTGTTTTATTTCAAACCTCGTTGGACTGAGATGTACGTACTTCACAAGTACTCTTTATATAACAGTATAAGGCATTTCGAGGCCCCCAGCATCACCCCATATGCATCTCTAAACAAAATCTCAAGCGTTTATGTATTTGGAAAAGATCTTGGAGTCGAATACTATTGAAGCCAATCGACGTATAGGTTTTTAGCTTCTGTCTGAATTTCTGATTTACAATATAACACCGCACCCTCTAGAGACTGAGGAAGCTTGCAGTATTGATTGCAATCTTGTTGGCCTCATTAAACATTCAGTGAGCAACTTTGACGTCATTATAGACCGCAATAAGACTCTGTTAGCTATGTTGTTGTGATCCCGAGACTATGTGAAAGAGTGTTCCAATACTGTAGCCGTGTATAGGTCAATGTGGAACTAGGGTTTCCTAAATAATTTAACTAAATTTCGACCACTTAAAGTCTTTGTTAAATCGGAAATCTTTTGAATGGGCTCAACATATTGCTGTTAGAATTGTTAGAAAACACCGAGGCATTGGTTACGACATCTGATGGAGAGGTTGCAAATTTTTTGTCATCACTGTATCGAAACTAATAATTTCCAATTATAGCTGTGAATATTGAAAGTGATATTTTCCCGGTCTATTCTGGAAAAGACAGCCGGAGATTTTTCCCGTACAGCTATGTAGTTATGCACTCTAACACCAGTTGCTAGTAGCATGTTGCTTCTAGCAGTAATAGTGATGTTTTTGAAATCAGTTGTTCTTATTAATTGAACTAGCAGTATAAACGTAAAAACAATGCGAACACTTTTGTTGTCATTATTGTGTGAGCAATATTACTGAGCAATCCTGATAAAATGCCTGACAAAGATTTAAATGATCCATTGCGATTATCATGTAGTTTATTAAGTAAAGTAAATAAATAAATTATATAGAAATTATTACCTTTAATGTTTGTAAATATTTGGTTAAAAAGTTATACTATTTTTGGGGTAGTTACATTATGTTGATAAATAACAGTTATTTTATTATTACTTACAGTGTGATTAAAATATGGTGTCTTTATTGCTTAGTATTGACTATAGATAAAAATCTTGTCTTTATTGCTTAATAATTACTAAAGTAACAACAATATATTACCTTCATTGCCTAATAATGACTAAGGATATGTTACCGAAATAACTTGTCAATATTGCCCAGTAAT
This sequence comes from Philaenus spumarius, assembly GCA_018207615.1. Taxonomy (NCBI): domain Eukaryota; kingdom Metazoa; phylum Arthropoda; class Insecta; order Hemiptera; family Aphrophoridae; genus Philaenus; species Philaenus spumarius. The sequence continues at coordinate 139,677 of JAGFPH010001213.1, read as the reverse complement.
GATTCAATATAGGTGATTACAATATAAGTAAATGTCTTTGTTGCTTATTCATGACTAAATATAAGTGACACCAATATATTTTCTTCATTGCTTAATAATGACTAAGGATAGTTCTGTTTACCAAAATAACTTGTCATTATTGCCCAGTAATGATTAAAAATATGTGATTATAATATGTTGTCTCCTTGCTTAGTAATGACTAAAGATAAATGAAAACAATATAGGCTATTGTTTTCATTACCTAATAATGACTAAGGATAAGTAACCAAAATAACATGTCATTATTGCCCAGTAATGATTCAAGATATGTGATTACAATAATATGGTGTCTTTATTACCTAGAAATGGATAAAATAACTGTTAGCAATATATTGCCTTCATCGCCTAATAATGACAAAGGATAAGTTACTAAACTAACTTGTCATTATTGCCCAGTAATGATTCAACAATATGGTTTATTCTTGCTTAGTAATGACTAAAGATAAGTGACAACAGTATACTGTCTTCATTGCTTAATAATGACTAAGGAAAAGTTATCAAAACTTGTTATTGTTCCCCAGTAATGATTCATGATCGGTGAGTATACAATATGGTGTCTTTCTTATCTAGAACGTCTAAGATAAGTAACAATAATGTATTGTCTTCATTGCCTAATAATGACTAACGATAAGTTACCAAAATAACTTGATATTATTCCTCAGTAATGATGCAAAATAGATGATTACAATATATTGTCTATAATGCTTAGTAATGACTAAAGATAAGTGACAACAATATATTGTCTTTATTGCCTAATAATATACTAAAATAACTAGTCATAATTGCCCAGTAATGATTCAAGATAGGTGATTACAATACGGTGTCTTTATTTTATTACCCATTAATGATTCAAGATATGTTATTACAATAATGGTGTCATGATTGGCCAGTAATAATTCAAGATAGGTGATTATAATATAGTGCCTATATTGCCTAGGAGTAATGATTCAAGACAGGCGATTAGAATATGGTGTCTTTAATGACTGCAGATAAGTAACTTTAACAGAATGTAATTTATACGAATTAAATATACATAAATGTATTTCGTTCTTTAAATCTGAGTCTTACTTAAATTTTTAGGGAGGGAGTGAGGAATTGTGACGGAGGGAAGGAGTAAAGAGGGAGAACGTTCTAACAGAATAATTTTAGTGAAGGTAAAAAAATATTTGAATTAAAAACACAACAGATTAAGTTTGTTGGTGGTTTAATGTTACTTCATAAAGAAGTTATGAAATAGGTCAAATCACGAAGGAATGAAATGCCTGATATTAACAGGTTCAATTGTGACACTGACAAAACATTTCTCAAAACGTGGTAAAGTAATCAAACATACAGAGTGATTCAGAAACAAAACTCAGAAACTTTCAGGATGTGTTCTACTAGTGAAAATTAAAAAAAAATTGGATGTAAAATATCTCGAAAACCGCTAACTTTACAAAAACATTTTAGGAAAACAAAAAGTTAATGTTATAATAATTACAAACATTTTTTATTTATTTTTGTGGTAGCTCAAAAGATAACAGAGTAATTGGCTAAAACCAAAAACAATAATTTCTTGGTATTGTCCTTAGCAATACAGAAGCAACAATAATAGAACAGAAAGAAAGAAGTAAATGAATGCGGTCGTGGAAGATCATCTCGCATTTTCTTCACCTCTTTTACGAGCCTTAACGTCAACATACACACATAATTTTAATCTTTCAATAGCCGTTTATTATTAGTTTGTTTTTTATACATATACCTAATATTTACTATTCCAAACGTTTAATGTTATTATAATGAAGGTGTGAAATTAATTATAACATCAAAGCTAAGATGTCCATTCGTTGTAAATACATTCAATAAACATAAAATGTTGGTTAATCAGTCTAGGCCAAACCTAAAGTTATTGTGTTTATGTTTAATTTATTTTACCTGTCTTAACGGCAACATAGGGTCTACATACAATAATTTTAGGTTAGGTCTAGACTTAAAATTACTTTCTATGCCTAACCTAAAATTATTGTATGAATGTTGCCGTTATGGCAGGTAAAATAAATTAAATATACACACACAATAATATTATTTTAGGCCTAGACTGATGAACCAACATTTTATGTTTATTGAATGTATTTCAGCGCTTGACGATAATACCTGAACTACGCCAGACGGAACCGATGGTATCTTTAATTTATACTGATGAACCAAAACACATGTTTCTTGAATGTATTTACATTCACTGCCGTAGCAACCAATTTGATAACGATTTTTCGTTACGCGTATTCTCTATTTGTAATTGCCATAACAACTAATTAATAACACTTTTTTCGTTACGCATTACATTTTCTATTTGTTAACTCCCACTGCAACCCGCGTTAAGGAATTTCGTTCCAAAAACAATCGTTACTTTACAATCAGAATTGGTTCAATTATCTAGAACCAGCTGCATGAATCAGCGAGTCTTGCTTTCTCTTTTAGTATTCTGATTGCCTTCCAATACTAATAACTTACTAGGTTACCGTTTATCACTGTCAGCACGTAAAATTCCAGATTTGTTATTTTCTCAATTTACTGTATTTATAAATAAGTTCACCTAAAAGAGATGAACCTTCGCATATGTCACATGTAACCACCTAGGTTTTTCGCCTTTAAAAACAAAAAAAAAAAAAACAAAAAAATTGTACTGATGAACCAAAACTCGTGTTTCTTGAATGTATTTACATTCATTGCCATAGCAACCAATTTGATAACGATTTTTCAGTTACTCGTATTTTATATTTGTCATTGCCATAGCAATCAATTAATAGCCTTTTTTCGTTACGCATTACATTTTCTATTTGTTAACTCCTACCGCAATTATTAATGAACTTCATTCCAAAAATGGTGGATAACTGCAATACGAAGAATTTCCGAAAATATGTTTTATATGAACATTTACCTTTATTTTCACTATTAGAACACCTCCTGAAAGTTTCTCAGTTTCTTTCTGAATCACCACGTACGTTTGATTACTTTACCATGTTTTGACAAATACGTGAATAAATAATACGTATCGGATTTTCTGTTTCAATAAATAAACCGCCTCAGCAATGCACAAAGCAGAAATATCGCGTAACTTCCGAAAACACTGTTGCTAACAGGGATTCAATAGAAGCATAAAAACAGAGACGGAGAGCGTGTTGCAAGCAAATATTGAATAAACAAAGGGATAAATAACTCCCGTGTATTGATTGCCTCAACGATGCACTGCGACTATAGCGTTTGGCATTACGAATCGAATTGTAATTAAAACATTCATTTAATTTTGAATATTAAACAGTGATTGCTGGCATGATTAACTGTGATCAAGTAAAATATTAATGTGGAATTGTATTTCTGAATGATAAACATGCGTAGGCACAGCTTAGTGTGTGTATCGCTTGGGCTTGGAGATATCTGGTAATGCCCAATAGTTCCGACCAATAATATCTTTTATACTCATAAAATAATACATCATCTATACCGGTACTAATATAAAGAGGTAAGCTTTTAATTAAATTACAAGTGAAATAATTCGACCACGCAGCCGAACCGCTGTCGTGAGTTGAGCGTATTTAAAAAATTCATTTTATACATTTTAGGGTTTCACCAACTATTTGGGAAATTAATCTACTCACGAAATCGCTGAATAGCTGTCTGTGGGTGCGAAATATATTAGTAGAATTTGTTTACGCCTAAGCCTCTAGCATCGACTCATGCGCTCATTCCTTACCCTCGTAAAGCGCAGTCTATAATCCGAGGACGCCAGGATCATGTGCAAACTCTAAAAGCGCAGTCTGTCTAAAATCAAAGGACGCAAGAAAAATGTACAAACTCGCAAAGCGCAGTCTATAATCCGAGGCTGCAACGTCAATGTCCAAACTCTAAAAGCGCAGTCTGTCTAAAATCAAAGGACGCAAGGCGATGTACAAACTCGCAAAGCGCAGTCTATAATCCAAGGCTGCAACGTCAATGTCCAAACTCTAAAAGCGCAGTCTGTCTAAAATCAAAGGACGCAAGGCCCAAGAGCAAAACTCACAAAACGCAAGTCTATAATCCGAGGCTGCAACGTCAATGTCCAAACTCTAAAAGCGCAGTCTGTCTAAAATCAAAGGACGCAAGGCCCAAGAGCAAACTCGCAAAACGCAGTCTATAATCCGAGGCTGCAACGTCAATGGCCAAACTCTAAAAGCGCAGTCTGTCTAAAATCAAAGGACGCAAAGCCCAAGAGCAAACTCGCAAAACGCAAGTCTATAATCCGAGGCTGCAACGTCAATGTCCAAACTCTAAAAGCGCAGTCTGTCTAAAATCAAAGGACGCAAGGCCCAAGAGCAAAACTCACAAAACCCAAGTCTATAATCCGAGGCTGCAACGTCAATGTCCAAACTCTAAAAGCG
>JAGFPH010001213.1:105110-135234 GCA_018207615.1 Philaenus spumarius | reverse complement strand
TAATCCGAGGCTGCAACGTCAATGTCCAAACTCTAAAAGCGCAGTCTGTCTAAAATCAAAGGACGCAAGGCCGATGTACAAACTTGCAAAACGGAGTCTATAATCTGAGGCTGCAACGTCGATGTGCAAACTCGGAAAGTGCAGTCTATAATCCGATGCCACAATGTCGTGGTGCAAACTCGTAAATCGCAGTCTATAATCCGACGTTGCAAGGTCGAGGTGCAAACTCGCAAAGCGCAGTCTATAATCCGACGTTTAAGGTCGAGGTGCTAACTCGCAAAGCGCAGTCTATAATCCGACGCCGCAAGGTCGTGGTGCAAACTAGCAAATCGCGGTCTATAATCCGACGTTGCAAGGTCAAGGTGCAAACTCGCAAAGCGCAGTCTATAATCCGACGCCGCAAGGTCGTGGTGCAAACTCGCAAAGCGCAGTCTATAATCTGAAGCCGCAAGGTCGAGATGCAAACTCGCAAAGCGCAGTCTATAATCCGACGCCGCGAGGTCGTGGTGCAAACTCGCAAAGCGCAGTCTATAATCTGAAGCCGCAAGGTCGAGATGCAAACTCGCCAAGCTCGGAAAGAAGGACTCCGTGAGCCGTGATGGAGGCCGAAGTGCAAAGAAATTCTACTAATATAATTCGTACACCCAGGCAGCTAATCTGCGCTTTCGATAGCAGATCAATTTCCCAAATAGTTAGCTGAAACCCATACAAACATAGTTGGTTATACAAACATAATTTTGGAAATACGCTCAACTCACGTCTGCGGTTCAGATGTGTCGTCTAATTATATTTTAATTGCAAAGTGATATAGTTCTCCCACCAGGTACTTAGAGTCTTCATCTGTAGGAAAAGTGTCAGACATTCCAGTCTCACGTGAAGTGTACGCGAAATCCACTTGCAGAAGTTCAAGATTACACCTTGTGATTTATCAAACCTTTGAAAGAAACACAACGCAACAGGCCTTAGGCAGTATAAGTGATCCCAAATTCAATTGAAATGGGATCGTTAGATTACACTTTACCCTCAGACTCGTAAAATTTAATACTTCTTGCAGTCAACTTTTATTGGAAAGTGAAAATAAAAATAATTTGATCGCGTAGCTGAACCGCTGACGTGAGTTGAGAGAATTTTTAAAAAAAATTAGTTTATATTTTTTAGTGTTTCAATCAGCTATTTGGGAAATTGGTCTAATCACGACGGCTGAATAGCTGCTTACTTGTACGAAATTTGTATTACTTGTAATTTGATTGCAAGTCAGCCTCCAGACCCGACTCACTCGATGCTTCGTTCCGCTCGCAGCTGATTGGTGAGTTTGGACCCGATCTTGTGGCCTCGGATTATAGACTGATTCGCTTCGCTCGCAGCGGACAAACTCGCTTAGCTAATCGATATCGATTTTGGGGGAACCAGACGTGCTATAAGAAGCAAAACGTGTAAAACTATTCGTGTAAAGAAAAAAAAAAACGTGCGGAATAATCTATATTCATTATTTTAGATAAACCCCCAAAAACGTTTCATTGTAGTACGAAAAATCTAAAAAATGGTTACTTTTTATCAGAAAACGTGCTTTCGGTTATATTTACCCGATATAAAACGTAAAATGCGGCCGTTATAGTGAAACCACATATATACAAATATATATAACATTTTCAATGACACCCTAAAACGTGTTCTGGGGTCCGTGATCGGTGCTCGACCTTAGGTTTCACCATAACAGTCACTGCAATAACAGCTCATCTTTCCTATGGAAATTCGTTAAAAATATACAGTGTGTCTCTTTCCATTGTTAGCCTATTACGAGAGAAAAGCTGCGTCTATTATGCCTCACTTATTTACAATATTGATTATGAATTAATTACGTGTTTCAGTGTTCAAACAAATTATATGAATATCAATTAAGTCATTTTATTAAACAGTGATCACATTTAAAATGTTAAACTGCATAATAAAGCTAGCTTTCTCTTGTAATATTTATTTATTTACTAGTGGACCCAGCAATGCTTCGCTATTGCTTGATTTAATTTAAAGGGTAGTTATTCCATTTCATTACATTGACTTAAATAATCGAATTGCAAAATGGTTTTTATGCCACTTGAGAATATACTACTCAGATTTATAGTTTGTAAACCTTTATAGATAATACAGTAAACCTTTTGTTTGCTTTTACCTAATCTAAAAAAAACTGACAGTTGTGAAGAACTGTAAAAATCCTGATTCTAAATTGGTTGCAAATAAACGTGTTTTGGTTCATTGTAGGCCTAACCTAAAATCATGATCAGTTTTTGATCCAACACAACTGTTTTATATGTATTATGTAACAACCAATGTTTGATTCGAATTGAAATATAGTATTTTTAGTTGATTTTTGTTTTTGTTTGCTTTAAGTTGGTCAATCTAACCTTAAAAAGCTGTTGGTTTTGAATAATAATAAACTGATTATAAATCCTGAGTAAAGTTGCTATGGTAATGAATGTAAATTGGTTGAGGGACGGGCTTGTGTACACCGAGACCTTGAACGTTCCAATCGCCTTACTGCGACGTTGTCACGTTCTTCCCACGCTTCTAACTGAACGCGGCTGCCTACAGTAAAGACCACGAAAGAATACCGTTGAGGGACGGGCTTGTGTACACCGAGACCTTGAACGCTCCAATCGCCTTAGTGCGACGTTGTCACGTTCTTCCCACGCTTCTAACTGAACGCGGCTGCCTACAGTAAAGACCACGAAAGAATACCGTTGAGGGACGGGCTTGTGTACACCGAGACCTTGAACGCTCCAATCGCCTTAGTGCGACGTTAACACGTTCTTCACACGCTTCTAACTGAATACGGCTGACTCATCGCATTTATAATTCTTCAAACTGTGTGCTCAAGCCTCGAGCGGTAAATACCAGGAGTTTTCGAGACTAGTAGATATGGCAACGCTGCGCGGCCATCCTATTGGCCGCCACGCAACGGTATTCTTTAGTGGTCTTTAATATAATGCTTGTGATACGAGCGTATCACTGATGTCGCTCCGGTCGCTTGTGTCGCGTCGCTCTTGTCGCCCACGTAGGAATCGGCGTAAATGTCAAACTTAGATTGATTTTGGGCCAATGAATTCTCATATTTTCATTTTTCATGTGTGCGATCAAAGCTACACGCATGCTAAAAGTTTGCTCAATTAAAGACTTGGACAGTTGATAAATCATTACATTTGTTTGGAATTTTCGAAACGTTTGCCATCACTACGTTGCTCAACAAGGTTTAACTGGTACGAGTATAATATCATTGTGTCATGCTTAAGACAGATAATACAGGTCAAAGTGCTAACACAATACCTTCAGTCGCCTCTATATCTCACTTTGTATGTAAACCCAACACCAAATCCAGTTGGCTCACCTGAAACACAAATTCAAAACATTAAATTATTTACCAGAGACAAATAAAACACGTTTGTCTTGCAATCTCTATATAATATATCAAACAACTTATCTCTGTAGGTTATTAGCGAATTTCGGTACGAAATTCTGTCAGCTATGCACTGACTCTTTTGCTGAGACCTAAGGTAGGGAGTGGTCAATGTGCACCGATCATGGTAACCAGAACATGTTTTGGGGGTGCCACTAAAAATTTTATATATTTGTATTGGCACTCTAACGGTCGCATTTTACGTCATATTTGGTACAAACACTTTGGTTTTCCAAGTCGCTCGGACAAGTTCGATAGCCAAACTAATCCAACCAAAGGAACCTCGTTTTTTGACAAGAAGTCAAATGTTTTAGACATTTTTCGTACTAGAATGAAACAATTTTTTGGATTTATTTAAAATATAAATATAGGAGATTCTTCTGCACATTTTGTTTTTTACTCTACTTATAGCCCGTCTGGTTCTCCCAAAATCTATCAAAACGTAAATACAATAAAAGTACCCGGCGAGGATTCCGAAGCATAATCCGAGGTCAAGGTGCAATAATCCGAGTGTTTTCGCTGCGAGCGGAATGAAGCTGTGCGTTGGGTGCAAACAAATTCTACAAAAGCCGGTTCTACACGATGCTACGAACACCTTCCAACCACGGACGTTTAGATGGTTCGCCACATCGTGTGGCCGTTGTTCAAACCTACGAGCATCCAATGGCGAACGTCGAACGGTCGCATTTGACCATGTTCCGGCCGATGTCGGTATTCTTGCACCGAGTCAAAGGGATGCCTCCAATGTTTGAAGGAAAATGTTCGTTGGTTCGACTCAACGGCTACACGACTCGTTCATATGAAGCACTATTTACTCTCCATTTACACCAAAGACCCGTCTTGTTTATTGTGAGATTTTGTGTTCAGGTTTTATGTTATCCCGTCTTGTTTAGGATTATCTTTACGTTTAGTTTTTAATCAGTAATATTATTCATTTAAATTTTCTCAGGTAGCCTAAGTAGGCTCCAATTTATATTTAATACTTGATACTAGTAAGTTCCCGTGAAATATCACAGACAGATTACTGGCAATTAGATACTATAGACTACATAAAAAAAATATATAGCCTATTAAAAAATTTGTACTATTTAAAAAAAAAAAATTTATTTAGGCCTGCCTTAATATGATGTGGGGATTTTTAACTCGTTAAATGTGTACAATTAAAAGATATAATATTATTATAGACTATCATCCTCGTCCATTTTTGCAACTGGACATACGTTTGAACCAAACTGTTTTCTTAAGTATTGGATCAAACATTCGATTCACCGTGTAGCAGATACATTCGCTGTACCATCTGACGAACTTACTTGTCTCAAACGTTCGGTCCAACATTGGAGCGAGTGTTCGTAGCATCGTGTCGAACCGGCTTAATATATCTCGTACACGGAGGCACGAATGAATGTACTTCACTGAGTTATACCTAATATGGACATACACAACTACAGCACCAGGCAAGCTTGTGAGTATCGTGCCAGACAGCACAGGTTACATACTGACCCTCACAAACTGGTGCATGAAGTTCACGAATAAGCTTACTAAAAGCATTAAAAATTCACCAAAATAAAGGACTTTTAAAAACAGTCTTAGACAATTTCTATTGTCCGAACCCTTTTACTCGGTAGATGAGTTTGTGCATCATGATCGTACTATTTTGTGATCACTTTTTTTGCAATGTGTTTTGCCTTATTAAGTTATTCTTAAAGATTTTTATTTTTTTCTTACTGACTCGACAGGCTTTCCCCGCTAATTTTTTCAAGCACGTTCCCTTGGCAGTGGTTTCGCTAGATAGTAGCTATTCTTATTACTTTATAATTATGAGAAAAAGAAGTAGACAAACTTTTTTATACAATAGAGAGAAATAAGAAGACAATGTAAATGACTACGAAGTAATTATTTACCCAATCATGAACAGTTGGCACAGAAAGCGCGCAGCTGTCTTGTCTATTATTAAAATAAAGCTCAGTTAAAAAAAATCCGACATCTAAGCAACAGTCGTTTAAATGAAAACGTAACTGGAGCATTGATAATTTAAATGTAGCAAGTTATAATAAGAAAGCCGCGGAGATGGTGGGCGAGGGGTGGACGCAGTAAATTAAAAATTAACCAAGTTTGTGCACTCCTCCTGACATGGCCTGGTTTTTGTTAAACCTTGTACGTCGTTCTGTATTCTCAATATTAAATCCAACTCCTATAAAAGCAAGTGTACGTCCGTACGTGAGTAACTTAATATAACAGATGATTTCACCAGTCACCTGTAATACTTTGGGAAATACAACCTTCTATCACCAATATATACATTTATACAAATTTAAAGAAGAAATATCCAATCGTTTAACTTCGGAAACATTCGTACACCTTCGTATAACATATAAACATATTATTAGATTTTACAGGAGTATAAATTAATAATCGCATATGTTTACATGTTATACTAAGATGTACGAATGTGTCCGAAGTTAAACGAATAGGTATCTCTTCTTCAAACTACTTCTTTATAATATTAATAACTTCTAAATCATTTGATGTATCAATATGAAATGCAAAGCAATTAAAAAATAATATTATTGTCTTTATTTTGAAATATAATAATTTATATAAATACATAATTTTAACGAATAGGATTACAGTTTTATATAATCATATCTATATAATCCTCAGGCGATGATAACCACCCAGGTTTTTCGCCTAGGAATATAAAAAAACAATTACATATTTACCTCGTTAAAAATCCCGATCAGCATAGTTAGGTCAATGACTACATATCAATAAGACGAACAGTTTAAATGGGTAGAATTCAGCCCTGGAAAGTAGGTATAAAAGTTAGTTTATGCATCTCGTCGCTAGGAGCTCTCAGTGCGCGTTTTGCAGGCCGAGTGTGTGACAAGAATGGAAAGAGAAGGAGAGACAGAGAGATCCGACTGTCATGTGACCTTGAGCGCAGATTGTTGTGTCTCGGACAAGCTTTGGCAGCGTAACCCCAATTTGTCAATGCGATTCATTTCCCACATTGTGATAGCAGTGTACTAAATAAATACATTTTAGTTGGTTTTCTTTTCTAATGTTTTTTAAGTAATGTAAGTTTGTAAATATGGTTTTAGTATGTAATATGGTTTATAGTGTAAATACTGTTAGTGTGTAAAGTAAACAGCTGTTACATTTTGCAATGCAGTCCTGTTCAAAAAGTGGAGGATCTAAATGTTCCTATAAAAACTGCAACAATACATCTGTGAAAAATCCAGAATTATCATTTTTCAAGTTTCCAGTGAAAGACAAAGAAAGGTATGAATACATAAAGTTTTCTTTACTGTTGTGTTGTATTTGTGTGAGAATTAATTCTCGTAGAAGTCGTAGGGAATTAATCAACATAAGAATCAAAGACTTTGTGAAGTTTATTAAAATGTATTGACAGTTAATTTTTAATGGGAATATGTAATAACGAGGGTAAAAAGAGGGTTATTAAACAGGGTGCTTCATAACTCTTATCACATATTTTCTGGAATCGTTCTTATGTACAAAGTAAACACCAAATCACTGTTAATTTGTCTAAAATCGTTTCGGTTGTCCTACTGTGACCAAAATGTGTTTTTTGTTTAATGCATATCTAAAAAATTACTAAACGAAATAATACCAAATTTACACCAACCTTTTGTATTATAGTATTACCTAAATGGGAAAAAAGTTAAGTTGACGTGACTTCAATATTTTCAAAATGGCGACCGTTTAAAACATTCGAACGGAAATAACGAAATAACTAGCCCTTTCCCGAAAAAATGTCAAGAATAACTTTTTTTTACAAATTGAATTCCCTATCGATTAAGTTCGTTTAAAAAAAATTGGTTAGAGAATAACGGACTTATGGTATTTTTCGCCAGACAGTGCATGCCCCTCCCCTCTTGGGGGCGATGTTCAGGATCGGTTTAAATTTAATCAAATCAGTTTCATTTATTTTGACACAGAAAGCTGTTTATACAAGTTTTTATTAAATTTATACTATTGGTAAGTTCTTTTAAGAATTGTTTCAGTTAATACTAAACTCGTAGGAGTCAGCTGATTTGAGTTTTGTCTGACTTATTGTTTGTGATGATATAGTAACAATCGGCACCAGATGATTCTGTTTTTGTTGACTTTATTATTGTTCTAAAAAAGCAACAAACAATATTGCATTTAGAAACATTTTAGCATAAGGTTTTTCGTGTTTTAAACTGTGTTTGCTTTATTAATTAACTATGGAAAGTTACACAAACGCTGAGTATTGCCTCCATTTTACCTCCTAAGTGAAATAGATTCTGCCAATAAAAATATTGCAAATATTTCCAGTATGGTTGCATTTTTATTTTCCAATCCTTGAGAAACATGTTGTTTGTTGTATTAAAACTGTATTTCAACTTATGTATAACAGTGCAAAATATAATCCATACTAATATTATAAAGAGCCTAAAAAGAGGTAAAATTTGTTTGTATGTAGGGGGTCGGGGTAATCTCTAGAACTACTGAACCGATTGAAAAAAATAGTTTTACTAATGAAAAGCTACACTATCCCTGTGTAACGTAGGCTAGAATGTTGATTGTTATACTTTCCTGCTAGAGAACTGAAAATTTGGCAATTATTAATTTTAAGTGTTTTATAGGAAATCAAATAAATAATAACATACGAAATTTACATAGTTACGTCTAATTGGTGAACTGGGGGGCAACAGCCCCTTCACAATAAAAATAAATTTTTATACTTCCCATGATTGACACCTTTGTTTTATAAGTGGTAATCTGTTTGCATTTGCTTCACCGCGGGGTTTGGTGAGCGAAGCGAGCAGGGGTTGATACTTCTAGTACTGTAGTTATAACTTTCTAAGTATAACATTTCCAGTATTGTTATATTTTTAATTTCAAATCCTTGAGGAACATGTTCTTTATTGTATTAAAACTGCAAATTAATTTGAACCTTTATAAAACTTTCTAACAGACACTTTGTCTCTGACCAAAAATTAAAAAATCTTTCCAGCAGAGTGAAATTTGTATGTCATTATCAAAGTGAATTAAACATCAATGTTGTAATATTGATCAAAGAAATAAGAAACAGTTAATTTAATTAAACTTTGTTTACAGCATAGGAATCGTATGGTTCTTACCTACGAATCGTAAAAGTTTTATAATTTTACAGCTCTGCTAAGTGTATTAAATAGTAGGCCTAGTGTAATATTATAGCGTGGTTTTTACTTCACACTGCACAGCTCAGTTTTCGAGGAAAACGAATGCTCTAGCTCTCTCTCTCTCTCTCTCTCTCTCTCTCTCTCTTCCCCCCTCCCCCAGTCTCTTCTGCACTTCATTGAAATCCCACACTCGTCGGCAAAGATCGCGCTCAGCGTTCCTAACGGCGGGAAGCAAAAACACACTTTTATACCTGCTTTCCTGGGCTGAATTTTTAACATTGGAACTTTTCGTCTTATTGATATGTAGTCATTGGTTAGGTAGTCCTACATAAAGCTTGTTGTTCTTAACCCCTGACGCAAAAAAGGTGTTATAAGTTTAACGTGAGTATCTGTCTGTGGCATCGTAGCTTACAAACGGAAAAACCGATTCTGATTTATTTATATTTTTTTTTAAAGGTGACTTGATCGAGAGTGTTCTTAGCTGTGATTGAAGAAAATCTGTTTGAAGGTCATCAGCTCTTTTCTAGTTGATGTGTAGGGGGTTTTTAAATTTTTAATTTATGATTATAGATATTATAAATATATATATATATATATATATATATATATATATATATATTATTTATGTATTTCTGAAGTGTGTCTAATTAATCTACCTGTGAATTTTCACGGAGGCTTACTAGCTAGCTAGTAGTTTGTAGTTAAACATTTTAACAGTTCTGAATAACTAGAATTGTATGGTTATTTCATCAAATATTCATCTTATATTCAACCCTTCAACGTGCCCGCCATACATTCAACCCTTCTTAAATTCAATCAGAGCACGCCATACATTCCCACACTGATATGCTATTCTGTGTTACGACGTACGTTACTAGCCCATTGTTTTCCCCTACCTTCCATCAGCACACCATAGTCGGCACTTCGGGAGTGACAATGCTTTTACTTCCTCCAAAAAGAAATAAAGTCAATCAATCAGCCTCGCGTGAAGCTTCCTATGTGCGCGTGTGCACAACAGCGAAACACAACGCCGCTGGAACTGTGAAACGCACAGTTCCACCCAGGGATTTTTTAATCTAAGCTGGAGGATTATATATTGTACAAGTATAAAGAAAAAAGACTGATTATATTAAATACCGTAATATCAAGTGGAAATAGGGGAAGCTGTATGAACAGAGTATTCGCGAGCCACCAATGCACTACGCCGTGTGAGCAATCAACAACAACATCAATCAGCACAATATAATATGTTAACGTAAACATAATTTTGAAGCAATATTTAGTAATGGTTTTTTACCAGGTTGGTACACCAAAAAGTAAATTATTTAGCCGTATGTAGATGTACTAAATTTCGTTTGTCTAGTGTTGCCTATCAAAAAATTCTTCAGACTCTGCTACCAAAATGGAAAATTTAGAGGACAGCTCAAAATTTTTAAATGTTGATTGACAACATCTAGTAATACATTTTAAAGGCATTCATAAAACAAAAGTTAGCGCATTTTACGTTCGATTTAGTCCAAATTTGGTCCACACGTTAGTTTACCGGGTCACTCGGGTTTTGTTATAAAAAAATCCAACAAGGAGCAGGTTTTTTGACCTGAAGTAAAGTTTGTTTGAGATATTTATACTAGAGTTACCTATCAAATATGGTCCACACGTTAGTTTACCAGGTCACTCGGGTTTTGTTATCAAAAAATCCAACAACCAGGAGCAGGTTTTTTGACCTGAAGTAAAGTTTGTTTGAGATTTTTATATTAGAGTGAAACGTTTTTTAATGTTGATTGACAACATCGAGTAATACATTTTAAAGGCATTCATAAAACAAAATTTAGCGCATTTTACGTCCGATTTGGTCCAAATTTGGTCCACACGTTGGTTTACCAGGTCACTCGGGTTTTGTTATAAAAAAATCCAACAACAAGGAGCAGGTTTTTTGACCTGAAGTAAATTTTTTTTTAGATTTTTATACTAGAGTGAAACGTTTTTTAATATTTTGTCTAAAACATAAATACAGGAGATTGTTCTGCACATTTTGTTTTTTTTTTCACGTTCTTATAGTCCGTCTGGTTCTCCCAATATTGATAAAAACTCAATATACCGTAAAAGTATACCTGGTTCAAATCCTTGAGTGGATTTTACTGTGGCTTCCGACCGTGGCCAACGGCTGGGATGCAACTAAAGAAGCGAGTTTGACCGCTGCAAGCTAGCTTTATGAATGAGACATATCAATAAGACGAAAAGTGCCAATGGTAAACATTCAGACCAGGGAAGCAGGTATAAAATTGTGTTTGCGCCGCTAGGATTTGACGGTTACTTTCACAGATTCCTCCGTCTCTTCTCCTCTTTTCATCTTTGTCTCACATTCTGAAGGCAAAACGCGCCATGAGAGCTCATAGCGACTGATGGTGCAAACTCACTCTTATACATACTGCCCTGGTCTGAATCCTACCCATTTAATCCTACCATGTTCGTCTTATTGATATGGAAGCCATTGGCTAAGTATTCCATAATCCAAGGCCGCAAACTCAGGTTGAGGTGTAAACACACAAAGCGAGTTTTTAAGCTGCGAGCGGAACGAAGAAGCTCTTGAGCCGGGGGCTGGAGGTTGATTCTACTAATATATTCAGCGCCTTAGTGAGTTGACCAATTTCCCACATGGTTGAAATCCTAAAACACGTAAATTTAATTTTAGAAATTCGCTCAACACAAGTCAGGATTTCAGCTACGTGATCAATTTATTATTATTCTTTACACGAACAGTTCATCAAATATAATACGTTAATTTCCTAAAACCTATTTAATTTGCATACGTATATACTTCTCACCCCATCTCCCTCTCGGGCGGGATACCACGTGAAATAACAGCTGATAGGGTGGATTGACGACGGAAGTCAGATACGGTATGTTCAGCCATAAAATCCCAGATATTAAATCCTATAAACATTACAACTTAAAACTCCCATTACCTACCCTACTGCATGCGTTGTAATAAAGTCAGATGTGTGACAACGTCAGCAGTCAAATCAGGTTCGTTTACTTTTATAGTTTGCAATTTTGTTACGAGTGATTCTTTCAAACAGACACAAATTAGGGGAACGGTCAAACTTCCCTACTTTCTACTGGGCAGTTTAAATTAATATAATATTTTGATGAATACACATTTTCAAATTTTTTGCATTTTTTAATGCATTTTTAAGCGCTCTTTATAGTAAAAAATTTATGAATGTGGATTTTTTGTTTTGTAGTTTTTATTGTTCTACCATACTTTCCAAGCGTTTTGATTTGAAATACATGTATATTAGCCATAAATCTCAATTTAAAAAATGTTAAAGTAAAATGTAGTAGGGATAGAAATAACCAATTTGTAAAATTTCACAATTATAATTTATTACTGAGCAACATATGTTTCGCCGTTAGGCATCATCAGGCTACTAAATTGAAATACAGCAAGTATCTTAAAACTAACATACAAACAAAAATAGAAGGAGTGGGAGAACAATATACAAGGAGTGGGTGCTGTATTTCAATTTAGTAGCCTGATGATGCCTAACGGCGAAACATATGTTGCTCAGTAATAAATTATAATTGTGAAATTTTACAAATTGGTTATTTCTATCCCTATTATGGAGTTTCACCAAGTACCAACTGATTTTACTTTAAATTCTGTAAAATGTAATTTTGATTTTTTCGATTTTTGTTAAAAAAATACACCCTCAAAATTAAATCTGCGAAAGGAGAACTAAATGTCTGATGTAGAATCAACAAAGAGCAAACAATACTTAATATACAAATACGGAAAATTAAAGGTATATTCGTATGGGATCATAGACGCACACTAAGAAGGGATTTTCCAAACATTTAAATTTGAAAACATTCGGAGGTTTAATACAAGCCCTAAAACAGATAAAACATCTGATTCGGATCAAAAGCTTAGCAAATGCTAGTTGAATGCATTCACATAGGAACCAACTTGGAAAATTTAGAATCAGTTTATTATTTTCCACAACCGACGGCTTTTTTAGGTTAGGTTGGTAAAATAAAAGCAAACGTTAACAAACACCAACAAAAATTCTTACCGTATTATTATTCAATCTGTTAACAATTAGGAAAACTGAAGCTCCAACCAAAAGTTCGGTAAACAACACTACACAAATAAACTGAAAAACGTTTATTGATAAAGTTATTCAAGTTCCCTGATGTATCATCATTCTAAACCATTCACTAGAAACCTCCCATGATGATAACTTAGTTATCGAAATGTACATCAGGTAACTAAAATAACTCTATCAATAAATGTTTCACAGTTTATATGTGTAGTGTTATTTACCGAACTTGTGGTTGTTGCTTCAGTGTTTCTAATTGTTAACATTCATCACAGTACTCATTGAACACCTATTAGACACTGATTTAGTTCAAAATCTGAACATAATTTTCGGTAAGCCTTGTACTGAAATAAAACGATTTTCGAAAGCGTTTACATCTATTACCATAGCAACCAACTTGGCAAATTTAGAATCAGGTAATTAATTTTCACAACTAGCAGTTTTTTTTAGATTAGATAAAAGCAATCACTGAACTATTTCGTCAGTGCTAGTTCTTAAATTCTTTCGCCGTTACAGTAACGCGATTCGACTTCTTTTTTTCATTATGTCTGACGAAAAAACCTGAAAAACTAGCGGTGTGAAATTTTTTCAAAATTTGTAATTCTGAATTCGGATTGATAAGTAGTTTTAATGCATTCTGTCGAAGAAAAAGTATGTTTTTTTTTCAATTTCATTTCAACCTTAAATAATAACTAATAATACAATAATAATTTTAATTAAAAACATTTTCTAATTAATTACTATTTGCTAACGTACAGTTAAAATTATAATTATTTTTGAATAAAATGAGATAATTTAATGTAGCTTGCTAGTAAAATGTTGCTATTGTAGCTTTCAGTATGTACGTGTTGTAGGAATAGTCAAACGTTTAAAATATTTAAAAAATCTCAATATACAAATTATTAATTATATCATTAAAACGTTAATGATATCATAATTGCTTTGTTACAAAAGTTCAAATGTAAATAAACCGTTAAAGGTAATGAAAACAATAAATAACTCCTTGTAAGAAAGTACAGATATCGGGGTGAATTATGCCACTTGGCCCCACTCTGGCGCGATGGGTCGGGGGTGTGGGGAAAGGGCGTAAGTGAAGAAAGAAAACATTTTCCCACACAGCTTCCTAATGTGACTCGACCTACAAACGAACTAGTGGATGTTTAACTCGCCCTTAACACGTTCACTGCTACGCAAATTTCGTATTTCCTATGCTAGAAGCTGACCTTTTATTTTTTATATTTATAGCCTAAATGAGTAGAAATTACTTTATTTTTTATAATCGTGTAATAATCACTAATATTTTTAAGCGGACGCACATGTACGTTCTTAGCACACAAGCTCAAAATTGACGCAATTTATTGTGTATTGAAAATACTCCCAACATGCGGGTTGGCGTGCGAAGCCCGCAATGCACTGTGCATTGAAATGACCTCCAATACGCCCCCGTATTGAGTATTGAAAATACACCCAATACGGGGGTTGGCGTGCGAAGCACGCAATGCACTGAGTATTGAAAATACCTCCAAGACGGGGGTTGTCGTACGAAGCACCCAATGCACTGAGTATTGAAAATACCTCCATACGGGGGTTGGCGTGCGAAGCACGCAATGCACTATGTACTGAAAATGCCTCCAATACGCCCCCGTATTGAGTATTGAAAATACCTCCAATACGGGGGTTGTCGTGCGAAGCACGCAATTCACTATGTACTGAAAATGCCTCCAATACGCCCCCGAATTGAGTATTGAAAATACCCCCAATACGGGGGTTGGCGTGCGAAGCACGCAATGCACTGAGTATTAAAAATACCCCAATACGGGGGTTGGCGTGCGAAGCACGCAATGCACTGTGTAATGAAAACACAATTAATATGGGGGTTTTCGTGCGAAGCACGCAATGCTCTGTGTATTGAAAATACCTCCAATACGGGGTTTGGAGTGCGAAGCACGCAATGCACTATGTATTGAAAATGCCTCCAATACGCCCCCGTATTGAGGATTGAAAATACACCCAATACGGGGTTTGGCGTGCGAAGCACGCAATGCACTGTGTATTGAAAATACCCCCAATACGGGGTTTGGTGTGCGAAGCACGCAATACACTGTGTGTTGAAAATACCCCTAATACGGGGGTTGGCGTGCGAAGCACGCAATGCACTGAGTATTGGAAATACTCCTAATATGGGGATTGGCGTGCAATGCACTGTTCGTCGGCCGCTTCTCATAGTGTTCAGTTTCAAGCTCACATGTGCGTCCTTAGCAGTGAACGTGAACCTCAACAGAGATGTGAAGTTCACTGATGTTTTTAGTCAGGTTAGTAGCGGTTTGCTCAAGTGCCAGCATTCGCGCCGGTATCTGTAACAAGATAAAATAAAACCTGAACGCAATATCTCACAACAAATACCGGTGCGTAATCGTTGTGAGATATTGTGGTCGGGTTTTGTTTTATCTAATATTGAGAACAGCAAAAAAAATAGTTGTTCTTGTGTAAGATAAAGAACGACTAGAACGTAGAAGGCATGTGAGGAGTCCGAATTAACAGTTACAAAATAACCTTTTAAATAACTGGTTATTCGGTGGTACCGATAACCGTTTGCCTCATCCCTAATATGTTTACCCATAGTTACACATGTTCTTCATCACATTGTACATCCTAAATCGACAGTACGTGGAACACATTCAGCGGCTCAATCATCAGTAGGCGCAACAAATGTTCGCATCTCAGCCGCAAACAACAGTATGTACTTGAGAAACCCATCACGTATCCCATCTTTAGTGGTCTGATCACGTTCAGAAGACGAATAGGGTTTGACCTTAATCACCTTAAAGGTGTGTTTTTCTTTCGCTGTATTCAACAATGGTCATGTGCGACGATAAGGGTTGAGATTTTTGTAAAATAGTAAACAAAAATAATCCGACCACGCAGGTGAACCGATGACATGAGTTGAGCGAATTTTAAAAATCAAGTTTATATGTTTTAGAATTTAAACTATTTTGGAAATTGGTCTGCTCACGAAGGCGGTGAATACTGTCTATGTGTACGAAATATATTAGTAGAATTGGTTTGCAACTCAGCCTCCAGCCCCGGCTCACGCGCTGCTTCGCTTCGTTCGCAGCGGAAACACTCTCATTGCGATTTTGCATCTTTTCCTTGCGTCCTTGAATAACGAACTGCTTCGCTTCGCTCTCAGCCTGCAATCTCACTTTTTATGGTAAGTTGACGGTATTTTACGTTTGTTCAATTTTGAGGGAACCAGGTGAGATGTAAGAACGTCGTGTATAAAGACAAAATGTGCAGAATAATCTCCTATATTCATTTTTATACACAAAACCAAAAAAAGGTTCATTTTAGTACAAACAAATAAAAGAAATCGACTTCCAAGTAAAAAACGTGCTTCCAGTGATTTTAGCTGTTGAATGTGTTATGCTAACGAACTCGTCCGAGCGACTTTCAGACAACCAACGTTTGCACCCAATTTGGACCGAATACGACGTAAAATGCGGCCGTTATAATTGCGAACATTTATTTATACATATCTATACACAATTTTTAATGACACTAAAAAATGTGTTCTGGGGACCATGATCGGTCCTCATTGACAACTACCGATCTTAGGTCTCACCATCTTAGGTCACTGCAATAGCTCACCTTTCTTACGGACATTTTCTAATAATAAGTAGAGTATTTAATAGTTTGGCAAAAAATATTCAACACCTGCACTTTTGAAAATATATTGACCACAATTCGACTAAAAACACAACTTCTTGGTATTGCCTACAATAATACAGAAAAAGCAATAACAGTGTAGAAAGAAATTAGTTGTTTAGTTTCTAACCAATAACTCGGTTATGTTTTGGGTTACGAGGAAAAAACGATCTAATCGTTATTAAAAACTTAACTATTTTGTTTATTAATTCTTTTGTAAACATAGAGATATTTGATACTAAACATTTTAAAAGGCTGCCATTTTTAAAGTATACAAAAGAATGTTCTGTTTATGTATAAAATATGTACACAACATTTGAGGTCAATATCTTTTCTATTACCTAAAATATTAAGTGTTAAGTAAATAAAAACAAAATGGCTGATAATTCAAAAACTAAGCATTTTGAAAAAACTAACATGTTTATTGGACTTTTTTCTTATTTTTAGTAGTAGAATCACCTCCTAAAATCTTCACCTTTCCTCGTGGAAAACCCTGTATATAGATCAATTTAAAGTATGTCTCTCTATTATAAAAAAAAGTTTTTCTACTTCTTCTTCTCATAATTATAAAGTAATAATAATATAATAAAATATGTAACCAACAAACGACCACTGCCAAGGGAACCAACAAAGGGACCACTGCCAAGGGAACCAGTTTCACCAGTCTTGAGAAGGAAGTACTGAGCCTAGAACTGCGGGAGAATTGGCCGGAAAAGTGCCGAAGCGACAAACCACGCCACAGAGAAGGGAGGCAAAAGGAGAATCGCTGACGTTAGTGGGGGAGTTGCGCCAATTGCCAGGCTTTTTCACCAGGAGTACATTTATTTAATTTGTAATTCAATAAATCTGTTCTACTTTACAAACACCTGCATCAACACAGCGTACACGAAAATTCATTTGCGGAAAAGAGGCTAGACTCGGTTAGAACCTCCACCGTAGTCTCTCTAACCAAAGTCTCATTGGGAAGAGATCTGTGCGTGCACAAGCTGCTACGGACATCCGAAACAATTACACGCCTTTCAGGCAACACTTGCGGTCCTTTTAAGGCCGGCCTACACAAATAACTAAGCAGTGTTCTAGACTTCGGTCTAGAGAATAGACGACGCATAGTATATAATAATTCGTTATTATAATATTAATATCTTATAAGTTTTAATAGAGAGATGTGGGGTAGGGTTGGCGAGCGGAGCGAGCAGGGGGCAAAGCCCCCTAATATTTATATAAATGCATTTACATAAATTTGATATGTATTTACTGTATATCTTTACATAAATATTAATTCCACAAAACATTCATAAATAATTAAGGTACAAGAAACTTTTGAAATATTTTTATTTAGATAAACTATCCAATAGTATTGGTTTTGATGTTAACCTTATTCAGTCTTTAAATAGACATTTTGCAAATGTGGGGTTACAAGTGCAATAAAGGTTAATTTTGCCAGAACACAGTATATTTACAGAACCTTGGATGTTACGGGGAAGCGTTGCACATTGTATAGGTCGTGGTCGATCGATAACTTTATAAATATTTAATTCCACTTTGTAAGCAGAGACACGCATCTGCCCGACACATCCATGTATAAACAGACTATCAAGTGTCCTTCCTAGAGTCATCACACTCTTATTGCTGTTCTACATGACAAACGCTCGACATGCTGACCTACAAGCGCCTAGGATATTCCACAGTGCTGGGCATTTTCAGTCTTTTTTAGCGAATTTCCCTGGTAAAGGCGAGCTATTGCAGTGACTCTTATGGCGAGACGTACGGTCGAGAGTAGTAAATGAGAACCGATCACGGTTCCAATACACGTTTTGGGGAGTCATTCAAAACTGTATATATATAACTTCTACATAAATAAAAATGTAAAAGTTCGTTTGTTCAAAATCTTAAATATCCGAAAGTTTTGACACAAAGATTAATTTGGACACACGCTTGTTTTATATACTTTATGAAAAACAACGCCATTGTTAAACTTAAAAAGAACAAAAATTACACGAAATATTTTACGCAATGTGAGCGCCATACTAAATAATAAATAAATATGTTTATTGTTGATACATTGATCAGCTGTTTGCTCTAATATTTCCATTAACAGACGATTTTAAACTTTAAAACAAAATTATTTATTTGTGTTAGTAACTTTTAGTATAGATTTTTCTTTGTGTGTAAACCTAAGCCTAGGGGATTATTTTAAACTTTATTATAACTGCTGTTATAAAATATACATCATTTGATTTGGATATTTAACATTATTTACCATCTTTGCTTTGACGTTATTATTAATCCTACACCTTGATTATAAAGAAAACATAACATGATTATGTGTATAGAAGGTTCTAACGAGGTTTGAGTGCGGAGCACGCAGGGTTCCGCCCAACTATATATATATGTGTGTGTATGTATGTGTTCGCACTCTAAGGACTGAATTCTACTTCCTATTTGGTACACACTGAAACGGCCAATTGACCGCTTCAATTTGGACCAATTAGTGGAGTTAATTAAAATTAATTAGAAGAAATTAAGTAATTGATTAGAATTAAAAGGGAGTTGAATAAATCAAAATTAAAAGGCAAAAAAGATAAAAAAAAGGCAGTTTAAAGTCAAAAAAGAGTTTTAAAAATATATTTTGAAAAGTAACCAACTGTACTTAGTTGAATATAGTTCGGGGATGACGTAGGCTTTAGAAACAGGCATAGACCAAAAAGATGCACGATATGACAGGAATTATGCTGTCCCGATTGGTTCAGAATGGCATGAAGTTGTCCAGTTTCTGTTAACATTAAGTATATGGTAAAATATACAATTTTATGAATTAGTGGTTATTTTAAATAAATGTAAAGAGGAGAATTAGATAAATAGAAAGACATAAAAATAGTTTTTTCATCACTCCGTACCGAAAGTAGCTACTTTCGATGTCAGCTGGTAGCAACGAAAACGATCGTTTCCCAAGCTCTAATTTAGAGCAAGGGAAAAACGATCAGCTGATTTTCCCTTGCTCTAAATTTGTTTTCCCTTGCTCTCAATTAGTTTTCCATTTGCCCGCTACGCGCTCTGACGTCGCTTTGCCGTTTATTCTTACAATTTATATCAGCTGCATAATAGTTTATATAGTTTATAATAGTTTGCATTTTACTGAGGTTTCTTCTTCAGCATTGTGTGTATTTTTGCGTCGTGATGAAAAGTACCGTTCATAACTTGTACCGAAAGTGATTTTCCGGCACTTGCTCCAATTATTCCCGTACTCGGCTTCGCCTCGTACGTGAAACACACTTTCACATGCTCGGCTTCGCCTCACACGTGAAATTCGATATTCCTGTGTTCGGCTCCGCCTCACACATGAAACTTGGGCGCGCACCGGAAAGTGCCACTTTCGGTACTAGTAATGAAATATACTATTTTCCGATAATTTGTTTAGAAGTTATAGGCAAAAATGTAGGAGAGAAAAAGAAAAACTATTAAGATATAAATTGAAACAAAAAAACTAAGTAGAGTCATTTATAAAGTAATAAGGGTTAAAAAAGATAGAATTAAAATATATTTTTTTAAAATTTATAACTAAAAACAAGAGTTTAAAGTTATTCTTGGGTATTAAAAAGCCAATAATGTAAAAAGCTAAAAGATAATTAAACAATAAAAATTAGATATAATCAGTAATGATGCATAACTTAGCCAGGTTTTTCTTTTTCTTGCCATCGCTAGACCTTGAGAGGTGTTCAAACGGGCTAGTGCAAGGGACAAAACATCAAATAAGGAAGAAAACACATTTAGGTATTATTTAATGAGGGAAATTGGTAATTTAAATAAAATATAAAAAGGTGAGAGCGTGGCAACACGTAAGTTTACAGGAAGCACGTTTTTTGACAGAAATTAATATTTGTTTGAGATTTTACGTACTAGAATGGAATGTTTTTGGGTTTTATCTGAAAAAAATTACATTTAGGAGATTATTCTGCACACGGTTCTCCAAAATCGATCATACCGTAAAAGTACCCTGTATGTTTTACCTCGCAAAGCGAAGTAGTCCCTCTAACCGAGACTGCAAGATCGAACTAGCGAGCGAAACAAAGCAACGCGTAAGCCGGGGCTGGAGGCTGAGGTGGAAACTAATTCTACTAATATATTTTGTACACGCAGGCAGCTATTCAGAGCCCTCGTGAGTAGACCGATTCCCCAAATAGTTGGTTGAAACCCTAAAACCCATAAACTCTGTTTTGGAAATTCGCTTAACTCACGTCAACGGTTCAGCTGGGTGGTCGAATTATTTTAATTTATAAATTTGGCAGTTACAATCCTTCCCATACTAATAATTGACTAGCTATTTCCCGTGCGAATATTTCGCACGTTACTAGTAGGCCTAGTTACCTGATTTGATTGATTGATTTAATTAAGTAAATTTCGTTTAATTTGAACGATTTTGAGTCCCTTAAAAAAAGTAAGAAACACATCTAAATAGACAATTTAGATATCACCAATTATACGTTTCAAGTCTATAACTATTGAACTATAAACAGAAAAACATAATTAAGCAACAGCAAAACTAAACATAACTTACTTCAATAAAGTACATTAAGCAACAGCAAAATTAAACATAACCTACTTCAATAAAGTAAATTACAACATAAACAAACCATGTTATGATAATAAAACATGTGCTGTTATAATGAGCTGATGTGCTATTTTATATGTCCAATAGAACTTCACATTATAATGAATCATGAACTGTTATAATCAGCTGTTATGTGCTATTACATTCAGTTGATCAGTAAAAACCAATGTTAATGAATAGAAAATACTTTAAATTCCATTTTTAAAATACTAAATGAAGGAATAGTAAAATTTTAAGGCAAATGAGCAGATAAAGAGTTAACTACCTTTCATTTAACAGAAACCGCATGTCAATCGGTCCAATAGAACCAACTCCAGATATCACTCGGAATAGGCTTAAAATTTTACCCCATGTTAAATTGCCATAAGAGATTTTAATTTTCGTTTTTAAAAAATTTAGTGGGGTAGTAACTGAAATCCAAGCGAAATGGGCAAATATGCAGACGATTAATTACCTTTAATTTGGTACCAATTGCATATATTATATCGATCCGTCCAGTAACACTCGAGATCTCACTCGGATTACAAAAATCGGGTTAAAAAAAAATTGGTCGAAACCCAGTCTTTATAGTAAAAGAGAAAACAACCGGCGACTCCAGCGCTTCATCCTTATCTAAACCGTGCAATTTCTTGCAGCTGGGCACATTGACATTGCCTCATTTAAATCCATTTTAGAAATCTATCTTTTGTAATTGAGTGCTGAAAAAAAACTGAATATTCTTTATAAAATTGAGGATACGGCTTTCGATTCACTTTTAGTTATACATTTTGTATTGCGTAAGGAAAAAATGCAACTTGTTGCTTAAAAAATGTCAATTACGGGTCAAATGAACGGGATTTTTAAAAAGATTTACGCAAAATTTATGCGTATTGTGCTTGTGGTTAAAATAAGACCTTTCAAACAATTTGATGGTAAAAAGTAAACGAAATAAATGGTTTTAAATTAACATTGCCCTTATGGGACAAAAATCCAAGATGGAAGATGCTACAGCAGACCCTTACCATTCAACTTGTATACGCTAAGTATGCCATCGGTGTTAACATGATCGTCCGTTGCTATAAGTCGGAGGCCACTAACCGGTAAATACGACGTCTTATAAATAAATTCCCAAAGTACAGTAAGAGGGTTCCCTCGAGGACAGAATATTCTTTACGGAAAGCCCATAAAATTGTCACTGCTACGCGTGTACGGAGTATAAAAGCGCCATCTAGCGCCGGTAGTTTCATTCACCGTCATATTTTATCCGCGTCTGTATTTCCCTGTAGAAATCAACTCCTTTCAGCTCTGCATATCTTACATTCATCTCGACCACTTTACACACGGACCGGACTGGAAATATGCTTTTACATTTTACAACGCTGCCGTTAAACGTTACATCAATGATAACAATTGGAATAATTCGACCACGCAGCTGAACCGCTGACGTGAGTTGAGCAAATTTCCAAAATTATTATAGGCCTATGTTTTAGGGTTTCAACCAACAATTTGGGAAATAGGTCTATTCACGACGGTGCCGAATAGCTGCAAAATGCTTCGCACGACATTCCGCATATTGGGAGTATCTTCAATACACAAAGCATTGTGTGCTTCGCACGCCATTCCGCATATTGGGAGTATCTTCAATACACAGTGCATTGCGTGATTCGCACGCCAACCCCGTATTGAGAGTTTTTTCAATACACAATGCACTGCGTGGTTCGCACGCCAAACTCACGGTAAAATCCTTCACATGGTTTTGAACCGGGTACTTTCATGGTATTTTACGTTTTGATCGATTTTAGGGAACCAAGCGAGCTATAAGGTCGCGTAAAAAAACAAAATATGCAAAATAACATCCTACATTTTTATTTGTAGAAAAATCTCTAAAAAACCTTTATTCTCATAGGAAAAATCTCAAAAATAGTTACTTCCGGTCAAAAACGTGCTTCCGGTTGTTGGATTCTTTTGGCGAACTCATCTGAGCGACATAGACAACCAACATGTGTACCAAATTTGAACCAAATCGGATCTAAAATGCGACCGCTAGAGTGTGAACACACACATATATATATATGATTTTTAATGACACACCAAAACGTGTTCTGGGGACCATGATCGGTGCTCATTTGCTACTCCCGACCTTGGGTCATAGCATAAGGGCCACTGCAATAGCTCATTTTTAATCTGAAAATTCGCAAATAATCTGAGTTGTTTTATGCAAGTAACTAAACGCTCTTACTTTTATAATTTGTAAATGGAAAAATACAGATAAAAATGCAAAATAGTTTTGAGCGAATATTTTTTCGACCTGTGTTTACAGTGAAGGAAAAACTCTGATTATAATTTATGAATGCAAAGCTCTTGAAGAAAGTAAATCCCGCAGTAAGTAACTTCGGAGCCTGTGTCAGATTGATAATTTATGGTTCCCCCCTTCACTAACAGCAAGAATGATTTATTACTATCGCCGTGTACTCAGTGGTTATACAAAGCCCAGGATTAGCTCCGTGAGATGAGGTACGTTTGAAATCATCCTTAAATATTTTACAGCCAGACTGATTCGGCTCATTGAACCGCGTTTAAGTATTATTTTGTCGTGTTCGCATATATTTTGTCGAGAACTTGAGCACGATGTTCTTTTGTCATGCGTACAAGGTTTAAATACTTCTAGAACCAAACCAGCTGCTGACATAAGCAGCTTTGCGATCTTATCGTCGTGCAAAAAGGTCTTAAATACTTCCAGTGATCTGCTAAAGTTCAAACGTTCAACACGTTGAGTGGGTTCCAACCTAGTTTGTGGATCAATTCATCTGCGTTACTGTTTCTCCTATCAAAGAACTAGCAAAGTTAACAGAACTGTCAAAGACTGAGCTGAACTGTCGATTGAGCTTAATTGACGCAAAACTGAACTGTCATAAAGTAAACTAAACTATCGAGTGAGCTGAACTGTCAAACAGTGAGTTGAACTGACACAGACAACTGAACTGTCATGGAGTAAACGAAACTGTCAAAGAGTGAGCTGAACTGTAGATTGAGCTTAACTGACACAAAACTGAACTGCCATAGAGTAAAGTGAACTGTCAAAGAGGGAGCTGAAATGACACAAACAACTGAATTGTTATAGAGTAACCTGAACTGTCGAGTGCGCTAAACTGTTAAAGAGTGAGCTGAACTACCAAAGAGTGAACTGAACTGACACAGACAACCGAACTGTCATATATTAAACTTAACTGGTCGAGAGAGCTGAACTGTCAAACAGTGAACTGAACTGACAACAAAACCGTCATAGAGTAAACTGAACTATCGAGTGAGCCGAACTGACACAGACAACTTATCTGTCATAGAGTAATCTGAACCGTGAAAGTGTGAGCTGAATTGACACGGACAACTGAATTGTTATAGAATAAACTGAACTGTCGAGTGAGCTGAACAATCAAATAGTGAGCTGAACTGCCAAAGAGTGAGATGAATGGACACAGACAAACGAACTCTCATAGAGTAAACTGAACTGTCGATCAAAGAATGAACTGAATCGACACATACAAGTAAATTGACATAGAGTGAAGGCGTTTAGTAACATCAAAACAAACAAAAGACAATACAAAATATAAAAAGAGGTAATATTTGTTCGATTATCAAATGTGGTGCTCGAAATACTGAAGTTATTTAATAATATTAATGCTATTAAGACAAATATCAATTACTCGGATCAAGTGACTTAATCTAGTTCCACGTTTTATGCATTATCTTAGTAATCAAAAAATCTGAAAGTAGCCCCGTACCTCTTGATTCCAACCCGCTTTCACTGTTTAAACTGCGGAAATTACATTACATAAAGCAAACAGTTTGACTTATGCAAAGAAAGTAATCAGCAAGAAAAAGGTGCTTTCTAAAATAAGACGAAAACCACCGACTGGGCTAATATTAAAAATTTCAGCTAGGCAAACATCAATGCACTTCATCCGGATTCTTCCGATTCTACTTTAGCAACCTTAAGCTTTGTACTCAGATAAGTTGAACCCTTGGCTACAAGGTAGCCTACCAAGTAAATACAACGGCGAAATTAGTTCCAATAAAAGCCGTTGGACGCCCAGTAATTTTATATCAAATAATATAAAACAATTAGACGAATATAAAGGTGAGTTATACTATATAAATATTTTATATTCACTCATCAGCCGCACGGTGATTTCTTCACTAAATGCAAAATGTTTGATTTATAAACTGCAATGAAATTATTATATAGGGCCTACTGTGATTTTTTTAAAGAAATTACGATCATTATGAAAAACTGAAATCGGGATAGGGCTGTGACGGTAGAACAGTAACCTGGATGTGTACTTGCGCAGTAGGGCCAGTTTAGATTGGGACAGAAAAACTAGGATCGGGGTAACGTGGTGGGGGTAGCAGTAATCTAGATTCTGACGCATGCGCAATGGGGGTCAAGAGTTTTGATTAAAACAGAGAGACTTGAATCGGGGTAAGATGGTGGGGGTAGCGGTGACCTATATTCTAACGCATGCGTAGTAGGGCCAGTTTTTATTACTTCAGAGACACTTGAATCAAGTTAGGCTAGCGGTGACTTGGATCTTGCGCATGCGTAGTATAGCCAGTTTTGATTAGACCAGAGGCCCTTGGAGTGGGGTAGGCGCTTACGATCACCCAGATTTTTACTCATGCGCAGTACGGTCAGAGTTTGTTCGTGAATGACAGGTATTTGTCTATACAATAAAGAGAAATAAGACTAAAAATGACATAGAGACGTGGACTATTTGGTCGTTGATTCTTGGTAATTCCTTATTTACAGAATGTTACTTTTTGTATCTTATCCTAACTGTGTATGAATGTAATCAACATTCGACTCTGCGAGCCCAGAGTAAATCTTTGACATAAACCCCTACATGCCTAAGCTCTCTGTAACTGACGATACATGTTAAGCCAATGAGCATACAAATTAGACGTGGTGTCCGGGTCCACGATTTATGCCAATTATAAGCTCAAATACAGCATACAAGCAGTACTTCTGAATAAGTGACATTCGATTGTGTTTTTTTAGATCTGTTCAATTCACTAAATTACTATTCAGTATACATTTTCTGTACAAACGTAAATATTTACACATATTTCATGAATGCGTCCGTTAATGGTTTAAATGTTAAGAAGTTGGGGATCTACAACTAACAGTTCACTTGGCCATTCTTGTATTGAGAGGATTATAAATAATGTACATTATTTTTGAAAAATGTCTATTGTGTGAACACCATATCTCCCTTAATTCTTCATCAAAATTGATGATTCAAATATCATTTTAAAGCTTACGTTTACCGTTATTGACAAAAAATAGACAAATAGCTTAAAACTAATGTTTTCGTTAAAAAACTTTACCACAAAAACTTTCATTCTTCATCAAAATTAATGGTTCAAACATCATTTTCAAGAGTATGTTTCCTGTATTGGCAAAAAATAGACAAAGAGTTTAAAACTAATGTTTTCGATCAAACATTTTCTAGAAAAAATGTCATGTACACTATTTCTCTAAGGTGTTTTTTTGGGGAGGGGGGGCAACGCTATATCTCCCTTAATTTTTCATCAAAATTAATAGTTCAAACATCATTTTTAAAGATTATTTTTCCTGTATTGGAAAAAAATAGGCAAATAGCTTATAACTAATGTTTTCGCAAAACAAAAACTAAAAAAACCTTCCTGTATATTATTTCTCAAAGGGTTTTTAGGTTCAACGCCATATCTTCCTTAATTCTTCATCAAAATTAATGATTCTAACATCATTTTTAAAGCTTACGTTTCCTACTATTGACGAAAAATAGACAAACAGCTTAACTTGAATGTTTTCTTAAAAGAATTTATTAAAAACTTGAATATGAAAGTTCATAAGATTCCTAATGAAAGGCGTCATCTATTAACAATCTGTTAACTAACATGACAGCTGGTAGTTAGATTGTTTACATTCTATATGCAAGGTCAATTTATCACGCAAATCAATCAAATATGAATTCATTTTCAGTATCCAGGTCACTGATTTATTAAAAATAAAGTTTCTTACCTTCTTAAATGGGATAAAAGTCCCGAAACGCGTCACTAACGAACATAAAGAAGAGGTCACGTGACGGAAGAAAAGAAGGTAAGAAACTTTATTTTCAATCAAATTAAATCAACGTAAAGCGTTATAAAATGTGAATTACAAACCAGCATAAATAAATAAACTTAATTACCTGAATTGAATCAATGCGAAACATGCGAAATATACGTAAAGCTCAGCTAGTATATATATACATTTTTATTTGGTTTGAATTGCTCCTGATTTATTACAACATAACAAATAAACTTAATAATTTTTACAAAGTAAAGGAAAAAACAATATGCTCCCAAAATACGAAGACAGAAACAATAATGGAAACCCCGAGGCAGTAAACCCTGTGTGGGGTGGTTTAAAACACATATTCGTAAATCAAGTAAATACCAAGGAAAAAGTTAAGTGCAGCCGACCGAGTTCCCAATAAATATATAGGCCTACTACTATATACATTTAAATCTACAAAAAGGTCGACATCCAGTATTTTTTTAAACGTACGAATAACTATCTATCTATATATATATAAAAGCGAAATACCACTCACTCACTCACTCACTGACTCACTCATCACGATTTCTCAAAGACTACCGAACGGATTGAAATGAAATTTGGAATGTAGCTTCCTCTAGGGCCAAAGGTGCTCACTAAGAAAGGGTTTGAAAAAATTCGAAATTTTAGGGGGGTTTTTTGGGATCAACGTTATTAAAAAACTATTTCTTCAAAACTACCGAACGGATTGGAATGAAATTTGGTATGTAGCTTCCTCTAGAGCCACAAGTGCTCACTAAGAAAGGGTATGAAAAATTTCGAAATTTTAGGAGAGTTTTGGGGGGATCAAAGTTACTAAAATCATAATTTCAGATCTTTTATTATTATGACAATAGTGCTTTTATTATTTAAGATCTATATATATAAAAGCAAAATACCACTCACTGACTGAACACTTAAAAAGAATACAATTACGTTAGAAAGACTGAAAATACAAACCACCACGGGCAACGTCGTACGGGTCAGCTAGTAATTTATATTTACACATACAACACAGATGCATTACAAATATCTAACAAAAGCGGACATTATACAGTCACTGAGACTTAGCATACATACTTGCAAGAATACAGTATATTTGAGTATAAACGTACAAAAAGCCGACTATCCTAAATATTGTTAATGAAAAACGAGTTTTCTAAAATAAAAATGTACATCTTGCTCGAATAAAACAGCAAGTAACAAATTGCAGAATTTATGTCTATTTGAATATGATTGCTTACTTTCTGGCAATAGAATATTTGATTTTAACATACTTGTTCTTTCCTGTTACTACAGCCGTTTCGCTTCGACATAAGGCATCATCAGGCGTAATACACTTATAACAAAAACGCGTTCATTGCACAGACATATAAATACAAACGGAAACACATACACAATTGTGTACTTATTTGGTATTTGTAATTCTCCGTTAAAAATTAGTTCCTCAATATTGTCATCTTCCACTGATATTATTAAAATAAAATTGTATAAATTATGTAAATTATATTAATACTAGTGGATCTGGCAATGCTTCGTTATTGCTTGATTTAATTTTTAGCGTGGCTATCCCGTTTCATCCCTTTGCCTTATGTATTCGAATTGCAAAAGTTTTTTTATATCAATTAAGAATAATATTAAGTAATTTTATATTTATAGTTTGTAGGAATTAAGCGCAATTTATTGTAAAGGGGTAGCTACCCCATTTAAATCTTGATGTTTGTAGTGACTATACTCTCTAACAAATACTGGTACTGGTACTAGTATGTGTAAATTGTGAAATTTTAGTAAAATTCGTTTTTGAGAATACATAAAATGTAAATGGTTGTTATTTAATTTTAATGGTAGTTATTTCATTTCATCCCTTTGACTTAAGTAATCAAATTGCGAATAGTTGTGTATATTCCTTACAAATAATATTACGCATTACATAATTTTAGCTTTATAGCTTGTAGGAAGTTAGTTTAATTTATATTTATTGTGTAGAGTAGCAACCCCATTTCAATCCCTTCCAATTGCGAACCTAAACCCTCCAGGGACCCACTCAAACATACACACGAAATTTCAACATTTTAGGAGGAGTTCAGTGACACACACACGTACAGAAGAATCTATACTAATATTATAAACAGGTAAAATTTGTTTGTTTGTATGTAGGAGGTAATCTCGCGGAACTACTGAACCGATTGAAAAAATAGTTTTACTAATAAAAAGCTACACTATCCCTGAGCAACATAGGCTATAATTCATTTGGATAAAATCATTTTTTATTTCGATATTTGTAAATTTAGTCGGAAAAATCTTAGGTTAGGCCTAGACTGATGAACCAATACATGTATTTATATTTATTACCACAGCAACCGATTGAATAAAATAACAGATAAAACAGCTCTTTGCTCCAATATTTCCATTAACAGCTGATTTCAAACTTTGAAGCAATTATTCGTATTTCTAACTTTTTGGTTAGGGTTTTATTAAAGTTCCTTGCTGGTTCTTTGGACCTTCATTATAACTGCTGTTATAAAATATACGAAATAATTTGATTTGAACATTTAACATTATTTACCATCTTAGCTTTAAGGTTATTATTAATCCTACAACTTTATATGAAGAAAACATAAAATGATTTGTGTACAGAAGGTTCCAACGGGGTTGGCGTGCTCAGGGGTTTCCCCTACTTATATACATAAAGCTTAAGTAATTTGTATACATAGTTTTTGAACCTATGTTTATATGAACGGATTGTATGAAAGATTCCTTATGGAACACCCTGTACACGCTTAGTAAACTGATTTACACTAGAGGTCGTTGACGGGCTCACAGTATCGATTTGTGTGCTGAAGTGATACTTGAGAGTTGTTATTAAAACAAAAAACTTGAAAGAACAACCGACTAAAGTGTAGTCGAAAGGTCAAGGGCTTAGTATTCAAGTTAAAAGGGCGTACAGAAGTATCGAGTCTCTTGACAGCAGCTTTGAAGTAAACTGTTTTTCAACAGGTGTCTTCAAATGTATTT
>JAGFPH010001213.1:72662-87496 GCA_018207615.1 Philaenus spumarius | reverse complement strand
TTAGCAACGTCGTTTAACAATGCACATACAAATTTTTCCGATCACCCTGTCGTTTTGGAACACCTTGTATAGGCTGCGACAAGATGGCAAACTAAGTGGCGACGGTTTATAAATTTAGCACCGTCGTTTAACAACGCATATACACATCTTTTCGATCTCCTAATCGTTTTGGAACATCCTGTATAGTCCGCTACGAGATGGCGAACTAGATGTCTACGGATTATAAATTTAGCACAGTCGTTTAACATCGAGGATACAATGCATATTCGTTATTTTCCGATCACACAGACGTTTTGGAACATTCTGTAGGAGGCTGCGAAAATGGTTGGCTGTAAGGATACCATGCGTATACATATTTTACCCTATCACCCTGACTCGCAGGCGATCAAGATGACGGTGGGTTACAATGCATATGAAACATTTACAAACAGAATAGGGTAAGGAATTTTTCAATGCGTACATTTTTATTCAAATTAATACTCCATGCCCAATTTTTAACGCATATACGTATTTTTCCGATCACCCATGATCGTGCAACTGTCTGCTCATAACGCATCGTTATATACAAAGTATTACCCTTAGCCCAAAATGTTTTATACATGATTTATCTATAACGCACTGTTATATACACATTTTTATACACATTATTACTCCCAAATTTTAAATGTGCCCTAATATTACAACACTGCAACCTGCTATGTTTATATACTCAACCTTAATACAAGTAAACTAGAAATGTCGTCGTGGGCCAAACGTCAAAGGCCGTTCTCTCGCCGAACTCGCTAGGTTCGAATCACCGTTCTGGACTAACTTAAAAATAAAAACTAATAATATAAATAAATAGCGGTCACGTGACTTCGGGGTGGGATCAGAGTGGGGGGTATGGCGGTAACAAAATGTCAGCTGAGATTACTCTTGGGTCAGCAACACATTCCGATCACCCAGACGTTTTGAAACACCCTGTATAGGCTGCGCCAAGACGACAAACTATTTGGCGACTGATTGTAAATTTAATGCCGCCGTTTAACAATGTACATCTTTCCGAACACAAAGGCGTTTTGGAAGACCCTGTATAGGTTGCGATATATCACAAAGATAGCGAACTAGGTGGCGACGGATTTTAAATTTAGCAACGTCGATTAACAATGCACATACAAATTTTTCCGATCACGATATCGTTTTGGAACACCCTGTATAGGATGCGATATATCGATAAGATGGTAAATTAGGTGACGACAGATTTTAAATTTAGCAACGTCATTTAACAATGCACATACAAATTTTTCCGATCACCCGGTCGTTTTGGAACACCCTGTATAGGCCGCGACAAGATGACGAACTAGGTGACGACGGGTTTTAAATTTAGCAACATCGTTTAACAATGCATGTAAAAATTTGTCCGATCACCCAGACGTTTTGGAACACCCTGTATAGGCAGCGACAAGATGGCGAACTAGGTGGCGACTGATTGTAAATTTAACGCCGCCGTTTAACAATGCACATACACATCTTTCCGATCACAAAGGCGTTTTGGAACACCCTGTATAGGTTGTGATATATCACAAAGATGACGAACTAGGTGGCGACGGATTTTAAATTTAGCAACGTCGTTTAACAATGCACATACAAATTTTTCCGATCACCCTATCGTTTTGGAACACCCTGTATAGGATGCGATATATCGATAATAGGATATGTCCGACAAAGATGACGACGCTCAACAACGACGCTTCCCATGTCCGACGACGCACAACGACGACGCTTCCCGTGTATGGTGACGCACAACAACGACGCTTCCACAAAGATGACGACATAAAACAACGACGCTCCTCGACGGACATTCAATTTTATAATTATTACAAAAAAGACGGCTGAAACAAAATGGCGGAGAGGTAAAAAAACTCACCCCCACACCCATCACCACACTCACCCCCAGGGTCACGTGACCAAATGCAGCTCTCTGATTGGTTAAAACGTAGTCCCATAAGAGCCCATGTTGGGCCTAAAGGGGCGGGATGACTACTACTATCCCTGAGCAACATAGGCTTTAATTCATTTGGATAAAATCATTTTTTATTTCGATATTTGTAAATTTAGTCGGAAAAATCTTAGGTTAGGCCTAGACTGATGAACCAATACATGTATTTATATTTATTACCATAGCAATAAATTGAATAAAATAACAGACAAAACAGCTCTTGGCTCCAATATTTCCATTAACAGCTGATTTCAAACTTTGAAGCAATTATTCGTATTTCTAACTTTGTGGTTAGGTTTTTATTAAAGTGCTTTGCTGGTTCTTTGGACCTTCATTATAACTGCTGTTATGCAATAAACGAAATAATTTGATTTGAACATTTAACCTTATTTACCATCTTAGCTTTGAGGTTATTATTAATCCTACAACTTTCATATGAAGAAAACATAACATGATTTGTGTACAGAAGGTTCCAACGGGGTTGGCGTGCAGAGCACGCAGTTGTTTCCCGTACTTATATACATGAAGCTTAAGTAAATTGTATACATAGTTTTTGAACCTATGTTTATATGAACGGATTGTATGAAAGATTCCTTATGGAACACCCTGTACACGCTTAGTAAACTGATTTACACTAGAGGTCGTTGACGGGCTCACAGTATCGATTTGTGTACTGAAGTGATACTTGAGAGTTGTTATTAAAACAAAAAACTCTGAAAGAACAACCGACTAAAGTGTAGTCGAAAGGTCAAGGGCTTAGTATTCAAGTTAAAAGAGCGTACAGAAGTATCGAGTCTCTTGACAACAGCTTTGAAGTAAACTGTTTTTCAACAGGTGTCTTCAAATGTATTTTGTATCGTGAGTCCTTATTCCAGTACTATTCCTTTACAGTTAAACAAAATATTAACTAATGTACATTTAAAAATATATATCATATAAACTCAGGATGCGATTCAATTTCAGGTTGGCTCCAGCCAATTACATTTTTAATCGCACAACATATAAAAATAAAGTATAAATAAAAATCCAGGTGTGCTCAAGACCACATGGGGGATAGAACACAATTTATGAAATGAGGAAGCACAATGACCATTTCAGAGGTATTAACAGGTAAACTATATACTCTGCTATACACACGTGTGTACTATATATAATAAAAGGTGACGGAAAATACGTGACGGTAAAATACGATTCACTGCCCGCAATTTTTAGACGCGAAGCCCCCATAGAAGTTTACACTTCAAAAACAAAATATAAAGGATCCATTCTCACTCGATAGAATAAACACTTGAACACCGAATCTCACAACTAATACATCATTCACCAACTCAAACGCGTTTCATCGACAATGTCGCCATCTTCATTGATGCACGAGCTATAACAATCCAACTACAACTGACCCAACCGTGTTTCAAGCCCCGTGTTTATTTAAGCAAGACTAAAAGGGGTGTGGCTTAAAACTACGTTACATTAGCGAGGCGTTATAAATTGTCTAACGTTAAAGGGCTCTCAAACTGGCAATAATGTTGCACAAAATAATGAAGACGTCGTTTTTATGCACATGTACTGATAGTGTGAGGAGAAATATTGCACTCAAAAAGGGGTATTCAATATTTTGTGCGGCGTTCAAACGTTCTCCGAAAGTTTAGAAAATGGCTGCGGACCCGTCAATATTTCTTTAGTCTGTCTAGAGCGTTCTCCGCACTCCCCTCAGTTCCCACTGCAGATCGACTGGGTGCCTCACCTCCGAACCATCATCAATGTATGGTGCCTTCAGTAACTTGTACGGTCCAGAAACACCCCGACAAGGAGATTCCATGCGTACGTACTATGCCAATTTCCAATGACATATGTTTTCACACTTTTTCCTACATTAATTTATAGGCATGCCATGTTCATATTATATTCCTATTAGTAACCCCCGGAGAAAAATCACAGGGTGATTAATTACATTCACATCAGAAATACATCGTTTAAAAAACAAACTATTAAAAAACAACATTAAGAAATACTTATCTAGGCCTACATATCTTTGCTGACGGGGATTTTTTACTCGGTAAATGTTTACAATAATAAGGATTATAAAACTGTAGGCCTACTTGTTAAAAAATTTTATTTACATTGTCTATGTTATTATATATTTAAAGAAAGATGAAAGTACTATCTTTTAATTAAAATGTTTTATTTCATATTGATAGATCAAATGATTTAGAAGTTATTAATATTACTAGTAAATCCCCGTGAAAAATCACAGGCGGATTAATTAGATACACATCAGAAATACATCATTTATACAAAATACTATTTAAACAACACATTTTATCTAGGCCTACCTAATCATGCAGACTGGGATTTTAAACTCGGTAAATGTGTACAATTACAAGCACTATAAAACTGTAGGAATATTTGTTAAGAGTTTGTGTTTATGTATATTATCTTATATATCTTTAAAAATGCCTGCTTTTTATTCACTCACTTCCAAAAGTTAATACTTAATCGATTTTGATGATTCCTTTTTTATTTAAAAGATAGTTTCAAGTTCAAAGTAACTGTGAAGCTAAATATTTGATTTACACTTTTATTTTGGTTACATTCCGAGTTTTAAAATTGCATCAGTATGCTACAACTAAATTAACAGGAAATAATTGGTTCTAAACAGCTGATAACCCAATTGAGTTTCAAATAAATAAGTTGTTTACTTTACTCAACCTGTCAACAGATGATTTAGGTTATGTTATTGTTGATGTGTCTTAGGTCAGCTGTGTAATTGAACTATGAAGTTTTGTTGAAAAATGTATGAACTTTTTATTTTTGTCATACATGATAATAAATTAAAGTAATATTGTTAAAATACATGGTAATTGAATTGAGAATTTGAATACTTTTAATAAATTAAAAGGGGGAAAACAAGTTGAATTTTGTTACTTTACATCAAAATTGGTGATTTTCTACCACAGGAGATACTCGTTATATACCCTATATTTAAAGAAAGACAATAATATTATCTTTTAATTGCCTTTTATTTTATATTGATAGATCAAGTGATTTAGAAGTTTAAACCTTTAATTATAGGTTTAAACCTTTAAGTTTAAACCTATAATATTAAATCAAGTGATTTATATTATAGGCTATATTATTGATTGAAGTTGTAAACATAACCCCAAAGTATAATCTACACTAGGTTTTTGATAGAATAAACTTAGAACACAAATTCTCACAACTAATACGTTTATTGACTTAAACGCGTTTCAACGACAAAGTCGCCATCTTCAGTGATTCACGGGCTACAATAGTCAAACTATAACTATAATGTCGTTGAAACGCGTTTGAGTTAATAAGTGTATTAGTTGTGAGAATTTGTGTTCTAAGTTCATTCTATCAAGTATATCTTCTCACAAGTCAAGCTCAATATTTATTTACACTAGGTTTTGTTTGCGTATTACAGATGATTGGTGAAATCAGCTGTTATATTATTAAGTTAATCGAATATTTATTTCTTCTTTAAATGTTACTCCACGTACGCTCGTACGTACACTCGCTTTTATAGTAGTTGATAGTAAAGACATTATTAATCGAATATGTTTATAAGGTATACGAAGATGTGCGAATTTTTCCGAAGTTAAACGAAAGATCTCTTCCTTAAATTTGTTTAAACAAATATATTGATGATAAAAGTTTGTATTCACATACAGTTTATAACCTAAAATCAAATATTATAACGTATATTATAGCATAAATATTATAACGTTCTATAATTTATATTTCAAAAATCAACTTTACAAAAAATAATAACGATTAAACATAACATAACCCCAAACTATAATGTACACTGGGTTTGTTTATGTGTTACAGGTGATGGGTTAAATCAGCGGTTTAGATATACAAATAGGTATCTTATACATAACCCCAAACTATAATCTACACTGGGTTTGTTTATGTGTTACAGGTGATGGGTGAAATCAGCTGTTTAGATGTACAAATAGGTATCTTTTACATAACCTCAAACTATAATCTACACCGGGTTTGTTTATGTGTTACAGGTGATGGGTTAAATCAGCGGTTTAGATATACAAATAGGTATCTTATACATAACCCCAAACTATAATCTACACTGGGTTTGTTTATGTGTTACAGGTGATGGGTGAAATCATTCAATATTTTGAAGGACTAGCGTGCGGGTCCTTTTATTCTAACTGGCCTAATGTTAAATATATAGGGTCTCGCAGCCATTCTACCAAACTTCACCATATTGTATTAAGGTATGGCTCAAGATAAATTCATACAACGCAGCATGAAAGTTTATCACATTGGTTTACACAAATGTGCAATATTTTATTTTGCCGAAGTTATCCGTTTCAAGATGGCAACGGTTCAAACTCTTTTCGTTGAGTATCTAAAAAAAACCTTACGATTTTACGAAAAAAGTTAGGGATACAAAAATTAAGACAATTTAAAGACGAATTAAATGGTTAGTATTTTTTTCATGTAAACGAGGTGGAGCAGTTTTGACCCTACCCGACATTATTTCTCACAACAAGAGTCACTTCAGTAGTTATCTTTCCTATGGAAATTCAATAAACACGCATGGATTTTGGAAAAATAAAGTGGTATCAAGACTACCACCGGTTCACACATCCATTATGGCAGTGAATAAAATCAATGAGTTAAGCATCGCGCGCACATGTCCTGCACAGCCATGCCCTACAAAAACAAAAATCTGATTGTTCCCATTTCAATGCAGTAGCTCCCACTTGTCCTGCAACCAGCCTGCTGGAAGCGGAAGGTCGGAGGAGAATTCGGAACTTGCTGGACTGTGCAGGGCATGGCTGGTCTGTTCTGGGCCGGTCAAGTGCGCGCTACCTCTTCACGCAGCATCCAGCAGATAGAAGGCGTTCGTATCCCTTCGTCGACTCTCGGCAAAGTTCGCCTCAGTAGACGACCGACAGTAAACAGGGCCAGGTGTGTTTTCAGCCACAAAAACGTACTATTCGGTGGGGAGACGCGCGCGCAGTTCAGCAAATAAACTGCTGGTGCTGGTTAGTGCTTGACAAGTGGGCGGAGGTCTGCTGGTTTGATGATTGATGCAGTTTGTGTTGCAGGGCTGTGCTGCGCATGATCAGTGCGCTCGATGCTTTTACGTTCGAATTGCTTCCTCGCGCAACATATTCGCCATATTTAGTCCCCTCGGATTATTTTTCATTTCCGAAGATATAAGAATTTCTCGTTGGTAAAAGATTAGTCAAGATGTGGAGTCTGCGGTTGGTGGCTATTTTGAGAAGCTCGAAAGGTTCAACTATAAAAGGGTACTGAAGAAATTGAACATCACTGTACACTTCATCATCACGGACGACTACACAATACAGCAGGACCCGGGGTAGTGCCTTCTTCTGTTCTTCTCGAGAGACACCCAGTGAAGTTTAGGACGGGCCTTGAAGTTCCGAGGATGGTTTTATCACGGGGAGCGCTTCAAATCGAACACGACTAACGGACGCACACTCATCGTCGCTGGCGGATGCCTTCTTTGGGGAGTTCTCCTGGTACCTGATGTAGGTTACTGCGGGCAGTGAAGTCATCCATACAATCCATACTTCTTCGACGGACGATCACTACTCTTTCTTCCTGTCTCCCGTAGTCCGACTGTCGGTCGGGCTGCGGTTAGCGACTTCTTTAAGCACTAATTCCATGCATTATCTGTTCCAGTCAGCTCTTCACTTCAGAACTCGAGTCGGGCCTTCATCGTAGCTCCGGGTTCCCTCTGCCAGTGCTGTTTAGGTACGGGTCAAGCTGTTCTGCTGCCGGCCCGGTCTCGGGGAATTATTTTCTCACGTTTCTTCTTCTGTTCCAGCCGAACTTCTTCACTCGTTCTCGGGATTGTGCCTTCATCGGAGCTCCGGGACCCCCAGTATGCCAGTGATGTTTTAGGCATGGATCTTGGATTCCGTTGATGGCTGGTCTCGAGTAGAGACACCTTCAAGCCGCCACCGCCATACCATTAATGACGATTTTGTTATGTTTCAGATTGACTATTACATTCATTAGGGATATTCCCTAGACGCTGTTACTCCTCCCCTGTGAGCAGTTTGGGGAGAGGGGGATGGTTTAGTGGGTAGTGGGTCCGCGCGGCAGCGGATCGAGTCCCACAGTACCTCTCAGGCTGGCTGAGAGGTCGGCGTAAGAGCATTCCTCCCCTTCAAAAAAAAAAAAAAAATAATGAACATCGCTGGAAAAGTGTATTGGAATAAAGGAAAGCAAGTTGAAAAAATAAAGTAATTTTTTTTCCAAATTGTTGGCGTTTTCCTTGCTAGTTCGCACACTTCTGGAACCACCAACTGTGTCCACACCAATCTAAACCCAGTAAACTGAGCAAAGTTTCTAAATAGAATTCTACGCTAAACATTCTATTAATTTCTGGTAAATAAAAATCGTTGACCGTGGCTCGCAAACAGAGTAAAACAAATAAAGGTTCACAACATTTGTGGTTAATTTTATTTGGAAGCGCTTATTAGAAACAACTTGTGTGGCAACAATTTCGTTTAGCAGCGTGCTGCAATGTACGTTTGATCCAATTACGATTCTGTTGTTAGGACAAAGAGTTAATCGCTATACAACTTCGTTTATTGAGGTCGAACTACAAGGGTTTTTAACTTTGAAGTGGCCTACGCTTATGTTATCTACAGGGTGGGCAGTTATAAGTGTTAAAAACTTCGGGTCATGGTTCTACAGATCAGAATAAAGAGAAAATCAAAGAATACTATTTTTTTCTAAACACGCTTTGTTTTCCAGATATAAGCCATTTTGTTTCTTTTACTTAATAATTCATATCTAGAGAACGGTTTGACCGATTGAGTTCAAACCTGACATGAAGTTTAGCCTAAAAATGATCTATGTTGCGAAAAATAAACTATTAAATCCAAAAATGCGTTTTAAAATAGCTGCAGTTTGAAAATTTTAAATCTGTATTACTCAAAAACCATATATTAAAAAAAATTGTCAAGATATATTTTTTTTTTAGCTCTTTTATTCCTTTTCGGATGGTGTAACTGTCAAAACAATCGAATAAAGGATAATAGTTAAGTTATGTTTAATAATTGGTTATGCCCAATCTATACCAACTCAGTAAACACTTGGTAGGTACGTACGCTGTTATTGATCCTTCATCCGATTGTTTTGACAGATACGACATCCAATAGGGAATTAAAAGGGCTACAAAAAAGGTGTTAAAGGGCTTTTTTTGTTAAAATGGACGGTTTTTGGGTAATTCATGTTAGAAATTTAAAAATACCCGCCATTTTAAACCGCATTATTGGATTTAATCGGTTATTAGTATTTTTTTTTTTAATAGGTCATTGCCAGGTTCTTCGTGCCAGGTTTGAACTCAGTCGGTCAAACCGTTCTCTAGATATAAATTATTAAGTAAAAGAAACAAAATGGCGGATATTTGGAAACGAAGCGTTCATTGAAAAAATGATAACCATGATTTTCTTAAAATTTTGACCCATAAAATCAT
This sequence comes from Philaenus spumarius, assembly GCA_018207615.1. Classification (NCBI taxonomy): domain Eukaryota; kingdom Metazoa; phylum Arthropoda; class Insecta; order Hemiptera; family Aphrophoridae; genus Philaenus; species Philaenus spumarius. Next base: position 78,011 of record JAGFPH010001213.1, on the reverse strand, counting down.
TTCGTGAAGTTTTTAACACTTTCAGCCAACTTGTACCTAGAGGTTTACACAGTGATGGAAGAATGTTTACTGCTTTGAATCGAAGGGCTGAGAAGCCAAGGGGTACAAATGACATGTTTTGAATAATTTATTTAAGTGCGGAAACTGGCTCTTCAACTCTTTAATATGTGGCCAAGGAATATGACTGTAAGTCTATCATGTGCTGAGATCTAGTGGCGAAAAAAAACTACTTCGTAGAAGAGCTGTTTAGCTTAAAAGCCAAGGGATACATGTGATGCACGCCACTTTACTTTACATAGGTAATTTACTTGTAACATATGTTTTATTAAATAACTTCTAATTCCTGTTAGCAGCCAGGGGGTACAAGTGACAACTTTTATCAAATATTGGCAGATAACAAAGAATAATAGGATGAAAATCATATTAATCTTTGTTATTATGTTATTTCTAGAACCTAGCAAAATATACTAGGATTTGATTATAACAGTTTAACTTTAAACTGAGTTTTCTCAAAACTAACGTCACTACACTTATACCCCTTGGTTTCTCAGCCCTGCAATTTTATAAAGTCATACATGTGTCCAATACATCGCGAACCAATCAAAATGTAACTTTAAAAATGTTACCCTTGTAGCCTCAGCAAATTTGTATTATTATTTCTGGTAACTCCACTAGGCCAATGTTAGTAGGGTTCGGATTACTGCAGTTTCAGGCTGTTTGGGCCATTCATCGGGTCCTCATCTTACTTATACAGGCTGTTCCAAAAATACGGGACCCCGCCTGTAAATTTTAGACAACGGAAACTAGAAAGATGAAAGTTTCGGAATGTCTTTGGATGGTTAGTAAGTCCTTTTGCAAACGTTCAAGACCTCTCCCCCCCCACTCCCCACCCCCTGAGGGTACGACAACCCTACTAAAATGGCGGTCGAAAAAATTTGGACCCCTCCCGCAAATTTTTAACAATTTAAAATAGAAAGATAAAACTTTAGCAATGCCTTAGGATTATTAATAACCAATTTTTAAAACTTTCAACACCACCCTCGTCCCCCAGGGGACCCTGTGGGAGGCTCTAAATGTAAACATAGGGCTTGTGATACACCCTATTTAGTCATACTTTTGGAACATCCTGTGTAATAATTCAGCATAGCCTTAAACGATTGGTGACCATATTGATACATATTTCTGAAGATATAACGAGCCTATTTTCCTGCAGTTTGGTTTAAATGGAAGAAAATGTTGTCATTATTATCAAAGAATTATGAACTGCCGTTTCTATTGCATCGATATGTTCACAAGGGCACTTTTGGGTTTTTTTAGTTTTAGGTAACAACTTTATTAATAAATATTTCTGGAGATCTACAGATCCCATTTTCCTGCAGTTTGTTTTACGTCGAAGAAAATGTTGTCATTATTATCAAAAAATTATGAACTGCCGTTTCTATATCATCGATATGTTCACAAGGGAACTTTTGGGTTTTTTTTAGTTTTAGTTTACAACATTATTAATAAAAATTTCTGAAGATCTACCGGGCGTATTTTCGTGCGGTTTGTTTTAAATCGAAGAAAATGTTGTCATTATTATCAACAAACTATGAAATTACATTTTTAATTCATCGCTTTATTTATAAGGGCCCGTTTTGGGTTTAAGGTTAAACCCTATTGAAACCTATTTCTGGCGATTTACAGGGCCGACTTTGGTGCGGTTTCTTTAAAATGAAAAATTCTTGTTCATTATAATAAAAAAATGGAGTGCCATTTTTTCTTACTTATACTTTATCGTTATATTTATAAGGGCACTTTGGGCGTTTTTGGTTTTATGTTCTATACATTAATGTAGATACCTATTTCTGAAAATCTACCGAGTTTATTTCCACGGGGTTTGTTTTAAATTAATGAATTTTTTTTATTATTATCCAAGCCTTATGAAACGTATTTTTTATTTCATTGGTAGTCTATATTTATAAGGACATTTGGGTTTTTTGTTTGTTTAAATTACAACCTTAATAAGTGATGCATATGTCTGCAGATCTAATTGGCCAATTTTCATGCGTTTTGTTTTAAATTAAAGAAAATGTCATTATTATCAACAAATTATGAAATTACATTTTTAATTCATTGCTTTATTTATAAGGGCCCTTTTTGGGTTTAAGGTTAAACCCTATTGAAACATATTTCTGGCGATATACAGGGCCGATTTTCGTGCGGTTTCTTTAAAATTAAAAATTCTTGTTCATTACAATATAAAAATGAAGTGCCATTTTTTCTTACTTATAGGTACTTTATCGTTATATATATAAGGGCTCTTTGGGTTTTTTTGGTTTTATGTTACAAAAATATAGATACCTGTTTCTGAAAATCTACCGAGTTTATTTCCACTGGGTTTGTCTTAAATTAATGAAATTTTGTTATTATTATCCAAGGCTTATGAAACGTAATTTTTATTTCATTGGTAGTCTATATTTATAAGGACATTTGGGTTTTTTGTTTGTTTAAATTACAACCTTAATAAGTGATGCCTATTTCTGCAGATCTAATTGGCCAATTTTCATGCGTTCTGTTTTAAATTAAAGAAAATGTCGTTATTATCAACAAATTATGAAATTACATTTTTAATTAATCGCTTTATTTATAAGGGCCCTTTTTGGGTTTAAGGTTAAACCCTACTGATACCTATTTCTGGCGATTTACAGGGCAGATTTTCATGCGGTTTGTTTTAAATTAAAGGAAATGTCATTATTATCAACAAATTATGATATTACATTTTTAATTCATTGCTTTATTTATAAGGGCCCTTTTTGAGTTTAAGGTTAAATCCTATTGAAACCTATTTCTGGCGATATACATGTCCGATTTTCGTGCGGTTTCTTTAAAATGAAAAAATTTTATTTATTATAATAAAAAAAATGAAGTGCCAATTTTTCTTACTTATAGGTACTTTATCGTTATATATATAAGGGCTTTTTGGGTTTTTTTGGTTTTATGTTACAAAAATATAGATACCTGTTTCTGAAAATCTACCGAGTTTATTTGCACGGGGTTTGTTTTAAATTAATGAAATTTTGTTATTATTATCCAAGATTTAAGAAACGTAATTTTTATTTTATTGGTAGTCTATATTTATAAGGGCATTTGGGTTTTTTGTTTGTTTGTTTTAAATTACAACCTTATTAATTGATGCCTATTTCTGCAGATCTAATTGGCCAATTTTCATGCGTTTTGTTTTAAATTAAATAAAATGTCATTACTATCACCAAATTATGAAATTACATTGTTAATTCATCGCTTTATTTATAAGGTCTCTTTTTGGGTTTAATATTAAATCCTGTTGATACTTATTTCGGGAGTTCTACAGGGAAATTTTCGTGTGGTACGATTTAAATGAAAATAATGTTGCCTTACTATGAACAATTATTATGAAATTACATTTTTATTTCAATGTTATATTTACAAGGGCTCTTTTGGGTTTTCTGGATTTTAGAATACAATCCTATTGATAAATATTTCTGGTTATAAACAGCTCCTCCAACACCTTCAATATTAATTTTTACTGTTATGAGGGAATCGGCCCTTTACATTGGATCTTATGAAAAATGATATTCACGATCCACGATATTAAAGGTGTGAAATATTGTATTATGCCCGTCACGTTAAGCCTACAATATGACAAATAGCCGGCAGGACATTCACTGTGTATAAAGGGCGGAAGGAAAATGAGGGGAAAAAAACAGATGTCTTTATAATACCGGGTAGCTATCTACGTACAAAGTAGTCTATAATATATAGTTGTATGTAAATGAAGGAGCAAAGTAGCGTGGAGGGTAAAAGTGCTTGTTCCGTGTGAGACAAAGCCTAATTAATGGCGTTTGGGTTACTTGTGCTATTCAATACTATCATGTTCTCATGAGTCCAACTAACATAAACTGAAGACATTAAGCATATACGCATACTTCAGGGTCACAAACGTCACAAACCTATGTTAAACTAGGTTTCTAAATGTGTGGTGCGTCATTAGCTTATAGACAAAGAGAAAAGAGGAAGGGAGAAAGAGAGAAGGGAATTGATAAAGGAGGGAGGGAGAGAGAGAGAGAGGGTGGGGGAAAGGATGGGGCAAAGAAAAGGAGAGTAAGGGAGAAAAATGGAGAGAGAGATAAGGGAGGAAGGGAAATGGAGAAAGGGAAGAATGAAGGGAGAAAGAGAGGGAGAGGCTGGGAAAAAAAGAAAGGGAAAAAGGGTGGAATAAAAGAAGAAAGTGAAGGTGAGGGAAGAAAAGCAACGGAGAGAAGGAAAGAGAAATAAAGAGAGAGATAGGAAGAGAAATGGAAAGGGAGGGATAGAGAAAGTGAGGGAGAGAGAGAGAAAGGAAGGGCGAAAGGGAGGGAGAAAAGGTGGGGCAGAGGAAGGGATAGAGAAAGAGATAGGGAGAGAAAAGGAAAGGGAGGGATTGAGAGTGAAGGAAAGAGAGAGAAACGGAAAGGGAGCGGCAGGAATTGAGGGAGAGAGTGATAGGGAGAGAAATAGAGAGAGAGAGATAGGGAGACGAAGGGAAAAGAACGGATGGAGAGAGAAGGAAGACGGGGAAGGGAGGGAGGAATGAAGGGAGAGAGTTAGGGAGAGGAGTGAATGAATGCCTCTCTTTTGCGAAATCAGGACTATGAAGTTCTCTCTTCATCTAACACATTACAAAATAGTACAGAAATTTATAAAAAATTACAAAATATAATTTAAATTTACAATATTATAATAAAACTCAAATCCAAATTGATATACAAAAAATAATATTAATAACAAATTAAAAAGACATAAATGTTACAAAATTCTCTCAAAAACAATTATCTACAAATATTACTTTATTTACAATTTATAATAATATGTAAATGTGAAATCAAATCTATATATTATAAAAGCCAAATACCACTCACTCACTCACTGACTCATCACGAAATCTCAAAAACTAGTGAACGGATTCTAAAGAAAATTTGGTATGTAGATTCCTCTAAGACCATATTTGCTCACTAAGAAAAGGTTTAAAAAAAAATTTAAATCTTGGGGGGTTGGGGGGGGGGACATAATTACTAAATCACGATTTCTCTAAAACTACTGAACGGATTGGAACGAAATTTGGTATGTAGATTCCTCTAAGGCCATAGGTGCTCACTAAGAAAAGGTTTCAAAAAATTTAAAATCTTATGGGGGTTTGGGGGAGTCAAAGTTACTAAATCACAATTTCTCCAAAACTACCAAACGGATTGGAACGAAATTTGGTATGTAGCTTCTTCTAGGGCCAAGGTTCTAATTAAGAAAGGTTTTCATAAAAATCTAAATTTTAGGGGGTTTTGGGGGGGGGGGGGG